>JAMKCH010065752.1:0-149708 GCA_023653785.1 Ophioderma brevispina
TTCCTTGTATATGTTCTTAAATATTGTACTATGTAGTCATACCTTGTTTTTTTCGTGACTAAGCTTGTTGTAGTCTACAGATTGGTATGACACTACTCTTCTTTGATGGCGAGCTGCCGTCCATCCCAATAGCGATCACCGAGTCTTGCGACAGGAGATACAAGGTAAATGAAGCGAAGAAAATTATATTGCGTAGAGGTGCTCTACCGTAGCTAATTGGGGGTCTGTCATCATACTAGTATTATATTCGTGAGAAAGGACAAACATAGAACGTATCAACTTTGAAACCATTTTATTACTAAGCTTTCGGTCAATTGACCTTCATTAGAGATCTGTACATTAAAAAGACATATAACGGAATTAACTAAATTAAGTGATTATAAACAATATATCACCTTTACTTATCTGATATACACTCATGTTACGCATTCTTATAAAAAACCATCCCCACAATCATAAATACCCCCCACCCATACATACACATACACTCACACGTACATACATACAACGCACAGCACACACACACAACCCACACACAATAACCAACGCATACATACAAACACACACAACCACATACACTCATACTTCCATCGCCCATATTATTCTGAATATTTTCACACTTTTCTTCCCTATGCATCTAAAATGTTTTAAAAAAAAAAAATTTTTTTGAACAATATTTTTAAAATTTTTTAAAATTTTAAAAACTTGGGCCAACATAGGCCCACCAATCGGGTAAAAAACCGTGCCTGACTACTCTAAGATCATAGAATGAGTTTAAAATAACTCTTGGGATGTATATTATAAATATTGTATACATTTAGTATTATTATATAAAACATACCCTTGTTGAAACATGAGGAAAAAACGGCCGTTTTTCTTATCCTACGTATCCAGTTAGTCCTGCCGGCAACTATATATTGAATTGCCATTGACAGGCGTGGCAAGGTTTGAACAATGGTTTAACATTCCATAATGGCCAGGTGATCAAAGCAGGGGATCACATACCGCGTGATACCAAAGCTTTATGTAATGGATTGGTTAAGGAACGGAAAGCTAAAATTGACAATATATTCTAAGATGATTATTCGAAATATTAAATGCTATTATGAATAGTAAATACGATGCACATGAAAATAAACTGAATAATATGAAATATTTATTACTGCATCAACATTAATACCTTTTGGTATAAATGTTCTGTCAACTTGAGTATCCATATTGATTCCCTTTTACGATGGTCTTATCATTTTTATTCCTAATTTGGTTCGTGCCCTGAATAGATAATCATCGAGGAATGATTGGGAAGATTAAAATGTCTACCTATGGGAAGGTTTTTGCTATTTAAGAACTGAAATGATGTTTGATATCGCTTTTGTGGTTAGCAAATCTTGTGTATAAAGTGGTCGTGGTTTTACCCACATATTGTTTAGCACACCTTTTGCACGTAATTAGATAAATTAACCATGACATCTTGCAGTCAATATGGGTGGAAATCGGAAATTTTGATTAGTTACTGAACTGGTAACCTTATCGCCTTCGATGATATATGGGCGAACGGCACATTTTTAGCTTTACACTTATAAAACCTTTGTTCTCATTTTGGGTCCTCTGAGTTGGAAGACAATTTCGAAGAGACAAGCAAATCGTCAAATTAACAGATTCTTCCTTGAATGCACAAGGGGGGCATCCGAAAAACTTTTTGAAGTTTCTCAGATTCATGTAAAATAGGCATGGTGTGACGGTAAACTAAAGATGAGGGGTATTACCACCAAGTCGTTTATTATCTGTTAAGACCACTGGGACCCTATTAGTAGTTTTTGGTACTTTTGTGTTATATTGTTAAAAGATTTTTGCGATCATACTGTTTGGCTCTTTCAATGAATTTTCCAACAATTTTCCTTTTTGTAGCCCACGAATGTAATAAATGATTCTTAAGATCAGACAGATGCTTTTCAGAATCTTCATTTTCAGAGCATATTCTACGATCCTCAAAGATTTACTAAAACCAATACTTTTAAATACATGTTGAGATAGACATTCTGGTAGTAAATACAGATGAGCATCAGTGGGTTTTAATATAACTGAGTTTTAAGTTACCGTCTTGAATTTCCACAAGGGTATCAAGAAAGGAAACTTTGCTTTGAGAAATCTCAGAAGTAAATTTAATCGTAGGATGGAATCCATTCATATGATCAATAAAGGCAGTCAAATCGGTTTTCTGAACCCTCCCCTATGAAAGAAAATGTCGTCATAAATCTCTTCCCAACATAAGGAACGAATAGGAGTAGACTCCACATCCTTTCCTCGAGATTACCATGAATAAGTTTGAACTATCGAAGGCGCTGAATTGGAACCCATTGATATACCCCTAATTTGAATAAAATGGCTGCCATTGAAAACAAAATTATTCAACTAAGAACCACTCGAGGAACGGATCAAATGATGTGTTGGGGGAGATTTCTTTGTCCTATTTTCTAAGGCCTTTTGACACGATTTAAGAGCATCTTCATGTGTGATGCTGGTATACAAAGTGCACTAACATCAAATGCTGTAACCAGAAGATCTCAGAGAAAGATCATTCTGTTGAAGATTTTCAATTGTCTCCGCCAAAAAAATTTTTAAAGTAATCATATCTAAATATATTTATTTTGCACTAGAAAATCGTGTTTTGAGTTACTTGAGACTAATAGTTATCGTGAACACCACAATGTTTTTTATTTGGATGAGTTTGTTTATCATTGACGTTAAAAAAGTTTCCGTAAATTACGGAAATTTTCTGGCCGCAGTATTTCCAGTCATTTTTAGGGTAACTTTACAGAAATTGTTCTGCGGAAGTCAATTAACTGAATTTGACAGTAATTTTACAGAAATGTGTCTCATATTATGGAAAACAATGGTGGTATTTTAACAGAATTTTTTTTTTTTAATGTTTTAAAATTACGAGAACCAAAAAAAAAAAAAAGTCCGGAAATATTGCGGCCAGAAATTTTTGAAAAAAAAAAAAAGATTTCCGTAAATAACATTTTTTATATGTTTTTTGTTTTTATTTTTATGTTTTTGTAAAACAGATTTTCCGTAATTTACGGAAAATCTGTTTTCCTAATTTACGGAATTTTTTACAGTGTTGGCCTGATAGTTTTTTCACTCATTGGACATGTCTGTATATTTTCAAAATGAACATTAACGTGCTAATAGATTTTAAAAACATGTGTGTTAATCAATGTAACATATCAAAGGTTATGTGGAATATTTATTAGTGTTAGAATCATAACATTAATAGACCTTCATTACGTGTTGCTCTAAATAAATGCAATATAGTATTATTCAAAAACGACCAATATGAAACAATTTGATTGGATAATGATCATGCATGGTTCGTATGTTAAATAGCGTACGCGGTGTGTTTTGAACGCGAACTCGTGACATTGTTCGTCTTTATCGGGCGCGCAATGTTTTTTTTTTTGCATTTGGGCAATGCAGTGGACTGTAACACGAACACACAGACCACAATCAATTTTGTAAGTAGGCTTTCTCGCTCATTCAGTCGGAAAACTTCTTTGTGTAAAATCAATACACACGTATTATTGCGTTGTACCACACAGTGACCATTGAGAATCCAAAAACTGCAACTTTTGGTTTTGGGGGGTTTTCGTCTTTCGGGCACTCTATCGCAGCCATTTTGCACGCTTTTTTACAAGCGAGGTGTCAAATGAAGAGCAAGACATAGGCAACAAAATGTATATTTCGGAAAACTTTCAAAACGGTCTGGCTTTGGCACAATACTGATCAAAAAACATGCCGATAAACTTTTTGTGCCAGGGGGGTATTAGTAATACAATTGGTTAGCAATGTTTAGCAGTTCCTCTATTTGGATATCCTAATCCAATTGACTTGCGATACGTATCGTAAATACTAGAGAATAAAAGTGAGTTTTTAAAGGTCCTAGATAAACATAAACGATACCAAATAATAAACAAGCTAGTACTATAGCGATAATTCATGACTCTATACGTTTAGATGCCATGGATATACGGTGGATGACTACTAAATTTTACAACCACGACAGGCTGAAACATGGTATCTTACGTGAGATTTACACGCAATATAACGGGTTATCATAACGAACCTTGTTATTGTAAGAATATACAATGTTATATCAACGCTAGTAGACAAGAATTATCAATACACATTCAACTTTCTGTTTTCATAAAATTAACCACCTTTTGCATACACTTTCCTCTCTGAAACCCCAGCGAGGTAATTTTACTTTAAAATGTCTCGGATTATCCTTTAATTTCCAATTCACAATGCGTAGTTACGCGCGCGGTTGTTTCCATAAACCATCCCTCAAAAGTCAATGGTCACTTGTTCGTCCAAGAAAAACAGTCATTCTTATTACTACCCTGTCCACTCGCCAATAACATTTGGCAAATTTGCCTTTCTAGGCATCCACTTGCCTAGAACCAAGGGAATATGCCACACGTGGTAGCGAGTCTCCTGGCGCTAAACCTAGTAATAATGGCGCCCGTAGGGCTTGAAATATTGCTTGTTGCGATGTCTTGTATTTGCGTGATGATAAAAATTGAGCTGGATAGTTATACTAATGCAAATATCAATGGAAATGTTGGGCCACCCGGCCCTGGCCCCGTCGTATAGCAAGTGAAAAGGTTCTAACAGTTTAACTCGAAATGTAAATTAACCACACAGAAACTTTAAAGCATAGAAAAATATTCAGACAAGGAAATGGACCCTAACTGAACTTATTTGCGCATATTTGAAAACGATTTGGATGTTTACATTTTTTGTAAAAAAGTGTTTATTTTTTTTAATAATATTATTTTCTTAGTAAGCTTCACTTTTCTACGACAGACAGCCAACAATGCTGACATTACTCCCAGCATTTTATCAAATTTGAAAAGCATGCAGTCATCAGCTCGAGATCATTGCTATTGTTTATATGCTAATCCCGGCTAATCCACATTTCACTTGTCAGACAAATATGTTACTATAAGCCTAAAGTACAATTGTGTCAAAAGATATGCTAGAAATACTGTAAATGTTGGATGCCAACGGCTTGATTTTCCGTCCCAGGAATTGCTTGAAGCTCTTGCTTTATTTTGTAAACATCCAAATTCTTTCAAATTTGTGGAAGCGATTTCGGTAAGTGTCCATTTCATTTTTGTCCCTGAATACTTTTTCTATGCCTTGTGTCCTTTAATGTTCCTGGCCTTGCAGGCAATATGGGTGTTCAATAACAATTGGCAATTTTCCCTTTTTTCCCCAACAAACTTTCAAATTATGCATTTCTTCGCTACATTCAGAATCATCATAAAAACGCATTCAAATGGGCCGAACAATCCCACCGTCTTACGTCATTGTTTTAAGATTTAGATGGCTTCCCATATAACCTGTGGTCATTTGTGACGGTTCATTATATGACTGGACTGCACCAATCGATGACATTCCTACACCTTACAAGATCACCCGGTGATCCCTTTGTTCCCTGTTTTTCTTCAGACCACAACCAATTATCGTCATGGCAACGGTTTTGCCATTTATGATTTAGACATTAAATGACCTTAAATGACCTTAAGAATCTTAATAGGCTATTTAATTGATTTTGGCGGCCATTTTGAATTTGATAAAATGAGGCCTTTCGTCCAGGATATCAATTTTGGCACACATCCCAAGTTGTTTCCAGGGTTCCTATTGTACTCGATTCATCTGATATTTGACCCCGTACCATTCTTGCGGAGGTGAAAAGTTTAATGAGGCGCAGGGACTTCTGTTAATCATGTTATTGTGAGCAATGTTAAGGCCTGAAATACACTATAATACGTTTCCATGCATGAATGAAATTGTATTTAGTGGCAGGTGAGCGAGTTAAATGACAGGAGTGCCCTCCAAGATAATCCGGTGTGGCACGTGCATTTGAATTATTTCATTTTCCCGGTAGAGCCCCTCTCCGACTTATTGAATAGGTCCAAAACCCCAGAGGGACGAACGTCTCAAAGCGAATCGAGTATAGCCTAAAACAGTTGATCTATCCTCTCCTAAATTAAGTGCATACATATCTTAGCCAGCTCCAGAATCGGACGCAAGTGAAAATTAATGAGGGGTAAGTTGTTATTTAAAACATAATAGCAAATTATAGAACAAAAGACACAACTTGCAAATATCTGCGTAAACTTTATAGCGACTGCGTTCATATACAGGCCCATACAGACAGTAACAAGAATAGTCTTTTAAAAAGACAACCATCGCCTAGCGAGGGATTGTAGTACTTAATATGTTAGTGTAAATACTTGAGCTCATAGAAAACCCTCTCGTATATTAGAGAGATGATATAACCACAGATTATTTCAGGCATCAACCTTTAATTTTGAAATATCACTGGTTTGGAAATGCCAGCCTTTATACAGCCATATCCATTTCATAGGTGAGTGCCCTCTGTTATGATTGTCCATCAATGTGGAACATTGTGGGTAGCTTATCAATCAAATAGATTCTAAATATTTTAACCACCGTCCATTGCACCGAGATTACAAAATTCAAACTACAGGAAACAGGTTTTAAAAACAACGCTTGTCAAATATGAGGCAATGAAGTATCAACTCCATGGAACAGTTCAATAGCTTTCATTCGCAAGTTTATTTAGAAAAAACACCCCTGAGTGTGTGTATAATATAGATACCTAGAATCCACAGATCAGTCATGTCAATTCATGTACAAGTACACCCACTGAACTGTGCCCTTGGTTGATGAGCACTATTGCAGCTCATAGTGTGTGTTATCTGGCATGGTCCAAATATGGTCTCTCAAAAACATGGTCATATTATCATTACGTGTCAATGAACTGAGAAGTTATCCACTGTGATGGGTGCGCTGTCATCCAATCACACATGTTGTTTCTAGCTGCTTAGGAAATGTAAATGTATTTCCTAGTAGGCATACACCATGTCCGTAATTCTTAAAATAATTGGAACCAGGGGACTTTGCCACTGCTGCATGAGACAACCACCCAACTCTGTGCATGACTGTGCTATTCTGCCAATCCATTTGCTTGCCTACACATATGCTAGGGTAACTTTGCTATGTAGGGCTTTTATCTAATCCGATTTTAGACCATCTTCGATGGAAAAACGTATCCAGTTTGGCCTCTTGAGTAATTATTGAGTGCGTGGATACAAATGCCTCCTCTCCCGAAAAGTGGACTGTGTCCAGAAAAGTTTGGGAACACTATGAGCTAGTAAAATCTCAGTTCCCTTGGCACAGTTCAGTAGCTTTCATCACCAAGTATCAGAAATACACCCCTGTTTGGGGTATGATATATGATACCCAGATCAAACAAGTCAGTTCTTGTTAATGTATGTACAAGTACAACCCATTGAACTGTGTCCTTGGTAGATGAGCTTATTATAACTCATAGTGGAAGTCTTACGGTCGTTTGGATTAGTGGCCCTATGCGATGTAGGTCTGCACGTTGATAACCAAGACAATTGTTTAGTGCAATAGCAGCAAGACAAGACCATTGCACTGTACTATTGTACTGTGGTAAGAATCTGTGATATCGTTATATAAAACAAATATTGAATGCATATTCGTGCAATAGTAAAAATACACAATTTGGACAAATTGTGTATTTTTCATCTCACCCGCCTGCGCCTCGTGAAATAAAACAAAATCTGTCCTTGTGATATAGCTTGTTATTATTGCACTCATAAGCAGTCAATATTTGTATATTAAATTTGAAAAGGAGCATTTTTAATAACAGAACGATGTAAAATTAGATTCCTAGAATCGCGACAGCCATTCTTTTTAAGAAATTTATGATAAAAACGATTTGTTAATAGAAACCAAAGGAGTTTATTGCAATGCCAAATACTTACAATACAGAATAATATTTGAAGAATATTGCTTGTATGAAATTGTCATTTTTTAAACAAATTTATAAGGCAATATTGCACAGAATGTCTAATAAATATTTTAGATTTGATTGCTGTTTTATATCCCTTGAAATCAACCATTTTAATGCGGGCTAAACGGAGCCATTGTTCATTTTCCTATATCTTGCCGATTACCTGCTAAGCCTGCTTGCTATCAGCACGTTTTACTTAGAGCAGATCTTGAATTGGATTGGGGTGAAATAGAAATTTTCAATGACATTGGATTCTTTTCCCGGGCTTTTATCAAAGTTTCACAAAATGTTTTTCAAGAAAATTAACTCACTGCGCACTGCAAGAGACCGTTGTTGATAAGATTTAAAAAAATCATCTAAAAAAATTAAAATATTTTGCCTTTTCACATGACCGCATTTGGAATCAGCTTTAAAATGCGTCCCAATGAGTACAAACAAGCCTAGTCTTAGGTCTGCCATCTCAAAAGTTAATGTGTATACCAGAGTCAAACTATTTGAAATTTGAAATAACTTAAAAGTGAAGGATAAGTCTGTATGATTCTCATAGGTTACGTTTTATAACTGAAGAATTGCCAAATAAGGAAGAAAACGGCAGTGTTCAAAGATATGAATCTCCATTCAATTAGGTGTTGTAGTAAGTGTCCTTACGGAGAGTAATGACTAAAATGTCCGATTTTGTCCTTATTAGCTTGCTCCTGATCTTATCATTTGCAGCCTATGTTAGGGTACCTGTACTTTTTACAGTGATAGTGCCTTTAAGTCGGATTTCTACGCAATTGTTTGAACATGACCAAACTACAGTCTGACAGTCGCCCATTAGTGTGTTCAAATCAACCCTCAAAATAATTTTCCTGAAATGGTCAATGTCAAACGACAAACAGCATTATAATGAGTTAATTGTTAATTTAAGGACATAACGAACAGGAATGTTATGACAAGGTGTTAGAAAAAGTACACGAAAGAAGAGTTGCGCTGTTACCAAAAGTTACCTATTTAATCAGAAAAAAAAGTAGTGATAAAAATAGCTCAAATTGGGGGAAATTCAATAGGTTCTTCAGTTCCTGCGCTGGGCTGAGCAATGAGTAGGTATTGAAAGACTGTTGTCATGGAAAATTGGAAATGTTATCATTTCATTTGGTACTCGTAATAGTAAGACATCACTATGTCAAAACGTAGTTTAAATTAAATTTCAGGATCAAATGTTACAGGCAAATAATCGAGCCTTCTAGCAACAAAGGATGTCAGATGGATGGATGAATGGATGTGGGTGGATGGATACATGGGTGAATGGGGGAATAGGTGGATGGATAGAGGGATGGATGGATAAATCCCGGGGGGGCACTTGTATTCAAATGTGGATATGATGCGTGAACACGAAAACGCGTAAAAAGGGTATCTTTTTCCAACAGGCGATGTACGCGCGTACATTGATTAGGGTGTCAAAAACAGCAAAATGTGGAAAAAAGGGTATGTTTTTTCTTAATCCTGAAATTGTGATGAATCGGTTCAGGTATGTAATACTCAAATTAAGCAGATATCAAAAATATTGTAAAGCAAAACAAGATAATAAATGGTATATTAACGACACAATGCATTGCTTACTTGTTTAAGCTAGCAAAAAACTGACAAAAGTACTTCTTTAGTGTAGCAACAACAGACAAAAATACTTGTTTAGGGTATGTTTTTAGTCGGTGGAAATACTTGTTTAGGGTGCATTTTGGAAGTCCATGTTCACGCATCATATCCACCTTTGAATACAAGTGCCCCCCCCCCCGGGGGGGGGATAAATGGACAAATGAATAGATGGATGGAGCTCTATTAAGCACAAATCGCCTTACAAAGCAATTTGAAATTAGACTTGGTTTCTAGAACTGGCACAATTGGTGCTAAAAATGAAATACCAGTGAAAGGGGTATCCATGTTGTTAGGAATGATTTCCAGCGTGTGATCGATGACCAGAAACGCCTCACAGGAGCAGGTGATGATTTAAAATACTCATGAGAAGAGCGACGAGGATGACTTGATCCAAATTTAGAGGATACATTTCTCTTAAAGTTAGAGGAATTTGGAGGTCATCTTTCCTATTCAGGGGAGACAACATTCCATAGTAGTGAAAATCCAGACCTGAGAACATCAACACAAACAAGAAAATGACCCAGCACTTAGTAAAGAGTGAAACAGGATGCAGAGTAAAGGGATAAGCAGTGATTTGTTAATCCATAATATCGGAAAAATCATAAACAAATTGGTATTTTTGTTAGTTGGATGGACGTGCTAACATAACCTGTAAGTGATTGGCATGAAATCCGCATGTTAAAGACACAAAAGTAAATTTTATCTGATTCTGGTAAAAAAAATCCGACTTCTTCTTATTTTATCCAAACACAGTGGTTCTCAAATATGATCCAGCCAGAGGTGGGTACAATGTCTGGCTGCCTCACTGAATTATGCAGGGTCCTTGTCTGTACATTGTTGCTCCAACAGTGGGCAGACCAAGAGATGTTCCATTGTTTGTGGTTCTGTTCCACAATCACAGGTAGTGTCATGATCTGCTTCCAGGTAGCCCCATTTCTACAAGGAAACCTTAGATCGACCGGTTCGGGTTCTCAATCTTTTGAGACTTCGCCATTCAGTCCATGAGGAGTCAGCTCCAGGTGGTAGATGCTCACTAGGTTCAATACCAATAGATCTTACTTGGTTGATAGCAAGTCTTTCTTTCCACAAGGCGGCTTCTTAGAGACTGTTGAAGGGGTTGGACTTTGCTTAACAAACTCTCTCTGGATTTAAGGTGGTTAGCAGCTGGTCTCTGTCAGTGAGTTTGCGCAAGATGTTGTTGCGTGAACATACTTTACTCTTCGTTTGTTTGTTTATTTATTCTTTACCCTGGGTCCATATACAGAGGAAAACTTTAATCCTCGGTTCTTCCATATGTCCCAGCAACATATAAAATTATTACAATATTAACATTTCTTAAATTACATTATTAAAAAAATACACAAATATTGCAACTTAAATTACAATCTTTAAAATGCAATTATGCAACAAACTTATACAAATCACCAGGATTATCATTCTAAAAATACATTTTTTTTTAAATAAAAATTAATGAACATACATAGAAAATATACAAAATCATCCAAATTAAAAAAAAACATATTAATCGATTTCATTAGGATTAAATAATGATTACATTTCACATATACACACGCATGAATATTAAAAGGCTATGGTTTAATGTGATGGTATTTTGTTTTGAAGTCTGAAATAGAGATTGGTATTTGGAGTAAAATTGATTTCAATAGGTTATTTCAATTTTTAGGCCCCTATACTGGAAAGAACACCTACCAAATTCGAGAGCTGGTGGGAAAGTAATCATAGTCCGGCAGGTATCATAGTCCGGGCGCCATAGACGACAACGGAATAAAGCGTGAAACTAATGTTGCGTAAAGTGTCAACTGAATCGATTGCCCTATTGTTCACCATTGTTCCCGGACTGTGAGCCCGGAGGACTATATCTCCTGCCACACCGGCTTTAGTAATTTGACAAGTGTAAATTTGTTGCACAAATTGGCAGGGGCCAGCCCTGCTATACGTTTGTAGACAGCAAGGGCAAGATGGTATTCCCTTCGCTTTACTAAGGGTTCCCATCCCATTTTATCGTGTAGATAGCTTGATCTTGTTTTCACAGGAACCCGTAATATAGCCCTGGCCGATCGAATTTGAAGACGTTCAATCTTATCCTGCAGAGTCTTATTGCAGACTTTGGTAACACCAAGGATTTATGAATGATAGTAAGGCTTTCAAATGCAAGATAATTCTTAATTCTGTGAAGAAGACCAATATATTTTGAAGTTGATGTTGTAATATGATTGATATGGCAATTCCATGACAATGTTGGATCAAAATGAAGCCCAAGATATTTAAAACTTTTCTAAACTGTTTTGAACAGTTTCTAACGGAATGTTTTTGATACATAAACTCAGTGTTGGGGTTTTAGCAAGTTTTGATTGGTTCCAAAAAGTATAGCCTTTGTTTTAGATGTATTTAAGGTCAATTTGCTCTCCTCCATCCACGTTGCAATGTTTGTCAGGTCTGTATTGAGTCGAGTATTAATTTCATCAACAGATTTACCTGCATAAAACAAAGCAGTATCATCAGCATATAGATTGATCTTACAATGATTAACACATGATGGGAGACTGTCAATGTACAAGGTGAATAGAAGAGGGCCTAATATTGATCATTGTGGAACTCAAAATTTCACATCAGCCATTTCTGAGAAAGTGTCACCTATTTTTGTTATTTGTATTCTGTCTTCTTGATATGGGTCTTATAAGAGAGAGTGCGGAAAGCACATACCTGTGTCTTGGATGGATTTGAACGTAGGGGGTTTTCCTCATAATAAGTTCATCCAAAGCTTTGGCGAGTCTCTCTTGCATCTTGTGCGCTAATTCCAAGATCGCCTGAATAGATAAAACGACCGGTTCCTGCACTCCTAGTAACGGGAGAGGTGCGAGTACGCTCCCTTGGGGTAGTCCATTCTTGAGCCCACGCCACCGGCTCTTATCCGCTTCTAGCTGAACAAAGAAGTTGAACACCCTGTTTGCAAGCAATCCTTTGATGAGCTCCGTCAAGCGGATGTCATTGGTGAGATCCAGAATCTTATGGAGTAAGCATATGTGATTAGCAGTGTCATAAGCTGCTGATAGATCGATGCACACGTCTCCGGTTAACAAACCCTTCTCGAAACCATCCTCAATGTGTTGAGTTAGGTTGAGTACTTGGCTTGTTGTTGATTTGCCTTGCTTGAGACTTGAGTAGGGTTGCAAAGGAGTGGAAAGTTTCCGGGAATTTTGGAAACTTTCCAGGAAACTTTCCGGGAATTTTGAAGGGCCGGGAATATTGGGAATTTTCAGGAATTTTCAATTTTGGCATTTATTCGGTTTTAAACACTTTTAAAACATTTTGTCCCCAGGAAAAAATTAAAAACCATGTTTGATAGGCCTTTCTTTCAATTATGTACTGTTTTGTGCTAATTTTGCACAAAAGATCAACCCATTTTGGGCTACAAGTAAAAAAATGTGGAAATTTGGATTTCCAAATAATCTGAAATTAGTTGAATTGGCTGAATTTCTACTGAGAATTTTCATGCTTGTCAAAACCATTTAAGTAAAGTTAAAGTTGATTTGAAGATATGTTACACTAAATCTAAGGTAAACTCATGGTGGTTGGTTTACAGAATATAACTATAGTAGATTCAACCCATCGTGTCACCAGAGGAAAAGATTTGGACAGCGTCGATTAGTTGGGAGAGGAGGCAGAATATATGGCCCGATTCACCTGTTTTATGAAAGAGCTAAGATAATCTGGCCTTTTATGTTGGCATCAACTTTACATGGAGAGTGCAAAGACGTTTATTCCTTAGCATCCAATATACAAATCCCCACAATTCAATAACATTCGATTCACGTGTAACATTGAATACAGTTGAAGTAAATGCGATTAGTCAGGCTGTTTTGAGAGTTAACAATGGTTAATGTAGCTAAAAATATGTTGACGTAACTTGAATGCTTTCATTGACAAGAATTTATTTTTCTCTGCTATCGGACTGCTTGGTTCAAGTTGCTTGTTTCAACTAGCGTGGAATTTTAAGTTCCACACACGCACCTCCCCCTCATTCAATGCTCATACCTTCGGAAAAGTACTAGAGGTGACCCGATGGGTGGAATGTATACTATCACAAGGACAATGGTGATAGAATAGAAAAAAAACTGATCTAAATCATGGTGTATATTCATTATCTTTCCCTGGAGATGTCCAGTGCATGGTCGTGTTGAAAAAAATGTGCGCTTGGCCGGATTCGAACCGGCGACCCTTCGTATTACATGCACGACGCGCTTACCAACTAAGGTATCAAGGCAGGGTTGGTAGAGGCGCGATATCATCTACAGGTGTTGGGTTCGAAAGGTGTCCTTTGATTTCCTAGCGGATCGCATTTGAACTGTATATCAAAATGTTATACACAAATGTGTTTTTTTTTTGTAAAGAGTTGGTGGGTATTCATTTTCAGTAGTTATAAAACATGATTTTTTTGCTTGATGCTCTTCTGAGCTTCAGTGTACAGGAGACAATCCCAAACACTGAACAAAAGGACACTTATTAGTTTGTATCAATTTCAAAAGATTGTTGTGAAATTCCCGAATATTCCGCGACAGTTTCCTCAAATGTCCCATAAATTCCCATAGTAATTCCCAAATTTCCGTGGGAAATTTTCCGGCTCTGAAAAATTCCGGTAATTTGTGCAACCCTAGACGTTGAGATCTTTCCCTGCAAATGTCCCACATTAAAAGCGTGATATTTTGCACCATTATCTGTGCAGTTAGATCCTCAAACTCGTACATATTGATCTTTATTATGTTTGGGTGCAGCACAATCAGTCTGGTAGTGTGCTTTTTTTACTTATTCCATCACTGCATGTCAATTTCCTGGAGATGGTATGGGCATAATATCTCACGAACACTTCCAAGTCTTTTACTATTTAGTGATTTTTTCTTTACTTTAAAATGACAGGAGGAAGACTTTTTATAGGATACTAATTTCTCTCGAAATGCCTGGATCGGTTGAGGCCACTACCGAAAGCTTTGAAGGTTTATTGGGCAAACAAACTACAAAGAAAACCGCAAATCTGTTTTGCACTTGCCTGCCATCGTAATGCTGTCTATAGAAAACCACGCTTTGATGTTTCCTGTCGTGCACGCAGAAATACTACTCATCATCTTATTACTACTGCTGCGTGTGGTTCGGCTTTTTTTCACTTCATCATTCATCATCATCATCATCACACTTTTTTTGTCGTCCACTTCTGGACTAAGCTCAACATGTTTTCCATGCTGGATTGCCGGCCTCCTTCCACGCTGGCCAGTGGCGGTTTGGAAGGGACCCTGTACCTAGATGATTAGTGCAGGTAACAGACCCGGGATGGTCCCCTACAGGTGTGATCTTCAGGTGTGATCCAAGGCAGCTCGGAAGTCAGCCCCCATAAGCCTTTGCGCGCGAACCATAATTACTACGGGTATGGCGTGTAGGACTCATTTCTTTCTTTGTCGCCGGGAAGGTACATCGGTCAAGTGTTCAACCAGCCATGACCCGCTAATAACAAAAAAAAACGCTAGAGTACACAAAACTCATGTAAGCCATGCACATGAATTTGAAATTGCCAATATCCAAAAGAAAATAAAACAATTCAATGATGCAAGTCCGATATTCCTAGCACCGTTCCTCCGCCCGACAAATCATACATCCTTGCCTAGACTCAGTCTCAACTTCAAATCCTAGACTCAAGTTACCGTCCCCCCGGTTACCTGCTCAAGTTACCAGCCCTATCTTGGTAAATCTTATCAAATAGCCCAACAAACCTTTTCAAATAAGTAAAATGCTGATAGATCCACTGAAACTGTAATTACCGAATTTATCCTTTAAGAATGTGGGACATGCGGTGACGTATTCACAAAGTACGGAGTGAATTTGAAAACACAGAGCTGATACCCTGTTGTTACTAAATCATGTAATTGAATGTAAATAGTCTCATATTAAGCGTTGTTGTTTTAAAGCATTCGCCGCTGGCGGGACGTAGGGGGCCTCCCCTCAATTCCTGTTCGGTCCAATACGTACGCTCTAAATGCCCTACAGTTGATACTAGCTTTCTGGCTGGTTTCAAAATTCTGAAGCTGATTAAGAAATATTGAAATAACTGTTTAATAACTAAAGAAACCGCATAGATGCAATTGAGAATAATTTTCTTGAATCGTTCACGATACTATACGTTAGAAATTGAACCCGCTAGACTTAAGCGCAGCTCTCGATAATGTAACAAGGGGTGTTTGTTGTGCGGAACTATGATTACTTGTTTTGCCTATAGAGGTCCCGGGTGGCACGGAAAACTATTTGTTAGGCCGAAAAGGACTTGGGAAGTCTTCTGACCGCTGTTGGTTGTGGATCAATATCATTTGGTAAGCATTCCAAATCTTTTCTGGTAACGGACGTGGTTCGTGTTCTCTTTAAAGTTAATGGAGTTGCCATCATGAGATGATGTCATTATGTGAGATCCACAAAGGCAATGCTAAAGACGCCGCCGATAGGCTGTTTTAGATATTGGGGAAACCTAACTAGAGAAAAACATGTTTTGCTCACTTGAAAGACGTCATGGCCAGTTTTTTAAAATTAACTTTGATCTGCAGAAAGAGTGGATCTGGTAGATGAGAGAAAAAAAGACTTAATTTCTGGAAGAAAATGGGGGGCGGGGGAGGATATTGATTTTTGCATCTATCATGTTGGGGTCTTCACCTTTGATGAACATCGCATCGGTGCACTTGCACCTTCCTTTTAATTCTGGACTAGTCACGCGGCAATCAGAGTGGCATCGTATTATAAGGACAGTTCCATGAGTGTATATATTTATGCCATTGTAAAATTGTGGTTTTTTGAACATTCGAATTCTTAACCAATCGATTTGATAAACTAAACCAGTGTTATTATATAAAATTTAAAAATACAATAAATGTTGTTGTAATGTAAAATTCAGATCATTTGTTGACGGGCTCATTTATTTGGTATTTATTAAAAGGATTTCTTTCTGACCATTGGGCGTCCACGAGATGTCTTAACACAACATCAAGGAAACAATACCAAATCACACATCAAAATTGCAAAATGTAACCATCCTATCAACAAGGCTCAAGCTGTTGATGGCCATTCTGTTGATGACAAGCACGGGGTACACATCACACAGAGCATAGGTCTGTTGTCATCTTAACCATGTAACCAGTACACTGACAAGTTGCAAAAAATTACATTACACAGTAAGAATAATGATTCATAATACAGATACAATTCCACAGTAATCTTTTTCGAAAAACATGTAATGAAAATAGAAACTAAACATTTTGTACCAAGGGAATTGCTGCAAAGCAATGTAATTTTTCAAAGTGAAATTCACTCGGGCAGAGCTTGCCAGATGGCATAGGTCATTACTTCACCTACCTTGTGCACCTGTTACAATTGTCAACAATCTACCAATTAAACTATTGTCCAATGACCTTGGACATTGCTACCGTTGCTACCCACCCGACGCCCAATGGACACACCCCCCATGTTCCCGCTTCACATGCTGTAAAAGAGAAGAACCACAGTAACACTAAATTTTGGTTGTTTTCCCCAGATTTATAAAATTGACCTAAACTATGGATCTCAAATGGATCCTCTGGATTTTGAGAACATACATTTGACCCGTTTCATGTGCATGCCCGACCCATAACTCATTGCTCTCAACTATTAAAAGCACAGCTCTACTACATATGATTGAATGGGATAGTGCCAAATTGTGGGTATGGGCCATTTTAGTGAGTAAAATGTCTTATGGAAAGCCTAATTGTCTATTCTGTCGTAACCACTATGTATTACCTATGCTAAATCTGAAAGGGCGTTTTTTGATTGGAATATACCTGCACCTGGAATATACCCTTGCACGTTTTCAGATTTTGAAAACACATGTTTCAATTCTGACGTCTGCCGTCTGGATTTTGAACAATAAAGCTTCTTGTGTTTGAATGTTATAAGCCATAAACCTGCTAAAACATTCACAAATATAACTGAAAACCAAATCATATTTATTTTTTTTTTAGTTCCTTTTCATATAGCTTCTTCGTGATTGTAGCGTGGAATTAACCATCACAAATCCAGTGGCGCGGGCCCCCTTTAAATTATGTATAAAAATCTATTTTCTATTGAGAACCCCATGAACAGCACAGGTATAGTGATTATTAAACAACACATCAACTGTTACGTTCCTATATGATCTGCATATTGATGTCTAATTATTTTCAAAAACTCATTTTAACATAATTCATTCAGAGCCAATTTTGTTGGACCAAACTCAACATTTGTTCAAGAAGGTCAATAATGGTTCCTTAATGAACAGATGCTTAATTACCCCATCAATGTACAATATGTGTAATAGATAAGAAAAAAGTGGAGGTTCTTAAAGGTCCATGGCCCGAGTCTCTAATACACCGTCCCCAGGAAGCCCAGATTTTGCCGTAAGTGTTCAACAGTTTGGTATCAGAAGAAAGCTACTATTTTTCTCATTTACCCTGTGAAATCATAGGGCCAAAGTATGTTTTTTGGTTTGTAAGTAATGAAGTCGAAACTGTACCCCCACTTTTGGTCGACCATATTACTTTTACCCGTACGTATGGGCTTTCGAACTCACGTTTTCTACGTTTTTCTTTCGACTGCTCTCACATGAAAACGATTGAAATATCGGCGCGAAAAACTTACAGTGGGGTTTTTGGGGGGGGGGGGGGGGGAGGGGGGGGGGGGTGGGGGCTGGGAGGAGGGGGGAATGGGGTGGAGGCCAATCTATCAAGATGAAAACTTCATACCTTAAATCGGGCCTCCCCCTTTAATAAGCATAAACAGACTTTTCAAAAAGAAAAATGAGATTTGTTTAATCATTCGAATCCGAAAAAATCAGGAATTGAACTTGGCACAAATACTTTGATAAGACTACTGACTGCTCCCACTTCTACTACTACTATAAGAATATTACTACCGCTCTAACAAAGCACACAGCCCCGGCCTTACAGAGAGATGTACAAAACACACAATTTATGTGAATCATCCTGGAAAGTTTTCAGTGAGACAGTTCTTGAACAACTGACATTGTCGTTGACTCTCTTGTGGCGAAGGTCATTCCAAGCAATGGAGCCTGCGATCTTGAAACAACTAGATCGCCTGCTTTCTTTTTAGAGTGGAAAACCGAGAGTCGGTCGCATGATATGCCGACGTATCTTAATGCCTGAAATACTAGAATCACGAATACAACGATAGATCATGAGATAAGGTAGGAAACTTCAATATAGATACATTTGTAACCATACTGTCATATGATTTGCTCCCCAAATTTTGGGCACAACCTCTCCATCATAGCGTCCAAAAAAGTCCACTTGGTTTTTTGGATCAGAAAGTGAACCACGAGCACAGTGGATGACGACGATGTTTCTCATCTAACGGCCTAGGACAACACTGTTAAAACGCTACGCTGGCATTGAGATCCCATCATTAAGCGGACTATTTGTATGAAAACCCCCACACCACAGTTCAAAGGATCCATATTCAAGGGCTAAGATGAGCTGGAAAGAAAGTTTATCTCATTGGTTTTTATCCTCTTCAGAATTAATGAAGGATAACATTATGTTACGTACAAAGACCCCTAAAAAATAAGAAATCTACTTAAATGGTACCATAAGCAGACAAATAAGACCGTGTAGTGAGATTTTTAGGTATTTAAACGTAAGAGAACGGCATAATGGTACTGATTTAGTTGACGAAACGAGGGTAAATAAGTTGTAGAGGGTAAATGATCCCCTTAGATACACCTGAAAAATTGCTAAACATAAAACCAACCACAGTTATGAAGTAAGTAATTTGTTCAATCCTGTAACAGTAGTTCAACTACAGGTGATATAAATCCTTAATCTATGGAGGTGTGTTGAGGTGGCAAGCGGGTAAAATATAATTATTATGGTTGGCACCCCCATGGAAGACACATGAAATATAATGCGACTTTAATACACGTGCCTTCCAGTGGTACGAAAATAGCATTAGTGCGGAATTTTTCAAGATAAAAGGTGGTCATTGAAGCTTATGATGTTGATATTATCAAGGGGTTGTCATTGCTTGTATATTGAAGTGAGCTAGTAGAATTGAAGTGGCGAGGGTTGGTCATTGGGTGTCAGTTTGAATGCAAAATGGAGTTCAATCACAAAACATGATTCCACTTTTAAAAATGAATTAAAAGTTTAAACATATTGTTTGAAATTGTTAAACAACGTTTTTATGGTTCACTCTGTACTCCGTTTTAAGGGGCATTACCCGATCTCATTCACTATTCCACTTAAACATCACCACAATCTCTGATTTGGACAATTAGAATTTAGATTTTTGATCTCATCGCGCCAGTCTTGTGACTGGCTCTTTGAAATGATAGATGATAAACTATGTTTCGTTTACGGCAAACCGAGAAATAGTTTGTAGAGTACTCTATGATGGGCTGTATATTCACACAACAATTACCGCTCACATGAAAATGGCATGTCTGTTTCAAATGGAATTTCAATAAAGTTATGTTGTTATGACCCTTCCTATGAATGAGGGAAAATAAATATATCGGGCGGGGTACCTTTAAACAGTCCATACTTTGAACAGGATTAAGTGTATCGTGTTCTTGATAAAGTGTGTGCATGGTTTCAGCTTTGGTAAGGATATTTTGTTATCATCTACTTTGATAACGAATTAAAAAAAACACGACAATCTGGTGTTACATGCTGTCTCTTACAATTTTTGGGATACAAACTGGAACTTTGACGTTCAACACAAAAGTATATGAAGTTTTAGGTAGTCTTTGTCAAAGGCTCTGTTTTGAGAAGTCGTGGGATGAGGTTGCACGAACCAAGTTGGACCCTTAGCTGATAGTACCTGGCAGTTTTAGCTTTTCATAGAGTTATACAGTTACAAGGTCTGTAACACAGTTACAATTTAGCAGACACCGAATAGAATCGCTCCGTTGTCTCGTCTGAAAGCAAGAGACTATCAGTTTTCCGTTTGTCTGTCTGTCTGTGCTAACTACACTGTACCTGTGACTTCATTTCTTATTATGTACTTTATTCCGTCATTGCTTGTGTTCAGTCATTGCATGTGTTCAGTCTTGAGTATATTCTCTTTAAGTTGTGTGTCTGTCTGTCTGTTGTTGCTGTGTGTCTTGTTTGTAAGCGAGTTATGTGGAGTTCCGTAAGGCATATGATGATGCAACTTGACGGAAGCAATCAGATTGATTCTCGACCTAATTAGATTTTGGGCTCAAAATATCATAAATAAGTATCTCATTTGCATAATACATTATTATATTCAGCAAAGCTTGTGAGCGAGTTATCTTGATTTTCATATATAAGGCGTATAATGATTTAACTTGATGGATAAAAGCGGGTGAAAGAGTTCTCAATTATATTAGATTTTGGGTGTAGAATTTGCAAAATAAGTATACAGGTGAGCTATTTGATATGCATCCTCTATGTGAATCGTAATCAATCATATCAATCAATTCTTTTTTCATCTTAATATCAAAATGTATATATAAGCACAATATAAAAATTACAGGAAATAGCAATAACAGAGATATAAAGATGCGACGAGGACATTAATAAATGCAAAGTGTGGGGTTGTAGTTAGAGCCCAGGAAATTAATACGAATAAATAAGGTAATTGATACAATAAATTATTGACATTTAATTAAATTCAATAATAAAAGAACAGGTAACACACAATTGATTGAGAACAAAATAAACCATGGAGTTATTATAGTCAACTAATTGACTATAATAAATTAATGATTATGCAAGACAAAGTCAAATAACTAACCAACAAAAGCACTTGCCAAATCCAGGCTATTCTTTTAGAAACCCCCGGTTGGGAAATGAAGTCAGCGTAACATTTGTATTTCCCTTTTATGATAGCAAATGAATCGCGACAAATCACCAAGCGGCTGCTCATGAATGCATAGACTGTAACGTCTGGAAAATCTCGGCTGATGAATGAAACATCGGTCATTAGATATGAGATAATACATTATTAGCATGCTATCATGATGGTGATACCCACATTCTTATTATTACATAGTCATACCGAATTACTTAATCATGTTATAAATATGAAACCAATGTGATAATGTTGATCCTATTTGAGAGTGGTATGGAACGAATGTGGGTTATGAATGTATATGCTTCGAACTTCTGGTATAAATCCCCTCCGGCGATATGAGCTTAATGTCCAGACTCCCGTGAAAGGAGATAACTGTGTGTCAAATTCAATATTTGGCGTCGGCGATTTATTGATGATAAAATAAGCAGGTTTGGTTTTAAGTTTTGAGCCAAATTAATTTAATTTGATTTAGGTTTAGGGACCATATCGTTGCCCGGACTACAACCAATAAAATAAGAGGTTTGGTCATTGTACAATACTTAAATAATAAACGCATCTTGCACAGAAAAAGAATGGTTTTTTTATCGAAGATGCTCTTCACCATTGTTGTTTGAGGTCACTGTATAAACACTTAAATGCCCAGAAAGGATCAAGTATTAGCAAAAGTTGCTCCAAATGATCTCGAAGAAGGTTTCAAAAGTATTAGGAAGTAAGGGACAAATGTCGTTTTCAAGAGTCAGAGGCTTGCTAAACTGAGTTTTCTGTGCATTTAAGTGTTTATACAGTGACCTCAAAGACACTGTGAAAAAGACGCATATTCGATATTTAAAAAGCAGTCGCTTGTGTGCGATGCATATTAAGTATTGTATCACAATGACTAAAAAGTCTTAGTGTTTTATAGGCTGTAGTCCAGGGCAACGATATGGTCCATAAACCTAAATCAAATGCACAGAAAGCACTCAAGTAGTAGCAGAGTGACAAAATGATCCCGAAGACTGTTTCAAAAAGGTTTAGGAAAAGGAGGACAAAGTCGTCCAGTAAGAGGTCAAATGTCATCCAGGGATCATTTCGTCATCATTTAAATGTTAAAATACTTCCCTTGCACAGAAAGGATGGCGAGTATTCACCAAAGAGAATGATCAACGAAGAGAGGGTGTGTGGGATTTCAGGTCAAGAGGTCAGAGTTTGTCTAAGGTGTTTAATCATGCTAAAGACGCTGATGCTTGCATATAAGTGGTTGGACATTCACCGACGTTGAGAATTTTTAAATACAGTGATGAAGGAGAAGTGGTCAAAGGTCATTTAGGATAAGGTTGGTCCGTCATTCGTGACTACAAAATGACGAAAATGGATGGTATGCAGCATACCTACCTCTACGTTTGCGAATGATTTTTTAGAAGTATAGCATTTGAGGTGTTCCTAGTTTATGTCAGAGGTATCAGAGGGGCCATCAACGGCGGGCGAACTCTTTTCAAAGTGGAAGGGCATTTAGCACTTTAACGTCTTCCTGCACTCCGTTGGTCATAAACAAGGAGTCCAGTGGACCCCCCCCTCTGAAAACCACCTTGCCGTTTGGATTTGTTACCAAACTCCGATCATCGATCGGTACATCCACATGATCACAAAACAGGGACAACAATGAAAAATCTGTTAAGATTCAACATTTTTCTATAAAATTATGCTCATAAGTAGGACATAAATACAATACATTGCTGAAATAAAAAGATTCAACCCCAAAAGGGGGAGTGGTTTTCTTCTTTCTCCGTACGTTAAGGGCAAAAACAAATGTTGAATAGCGGCACCCAAAATTCTTATAATGCTCATTAGTATAAGAACGTCATGGCCGAATTAATTTTTTTCAACAAAATATGCGGAATTATTTGATGTCAATGTTGAAAACTGTTTTACAAAAGTCTGATTTTCATATGTTTGCTGTATAATTCACTGCATCATGCTACCTCAGAGTATTCGCTATCGTCCTTTTCATAGTAATGTTGCCTTTTATAATCCTTGAGTTTCTTATGACGCCTCATGAATATGAGCATAATCATGCTTTTCAAATTTCATTGGCTATTCAGATAACAATACTATTTTTCCATAGAAAATCAGTTCGACCTGTTTCCCTACAACCTCTACCCAGAGTCACAATGAGGTGTATGAAACAAATACTACATTTTTTATGTCGGAAATAGGGGTGTGGCCTGATGTAAAATTACAATGAGTTATGACTAGAGTAAAGACTCTTTTACGGAATAAGCCTTTACAATATCCCGAGTAATTCTCTTTGATCCTTCTTAATAGATTTCGCTAGGCCTAATTCCTGATTTCCTTACAATGAATAATGCACCAAAATAGGTGACTCTTATTTTCGCTCGGTATCAGCCTTCACCCCAGGCCCGCATCAGACCGTCGTGACAATAAATGTGTCCTATTTCCCTACTAACCATTGAATACTAACAGTATCGCTGGCATGCGGAATAAATCCATGTCAAATGGCTATTCCGCTCATGCGTGAACAAACCTTAAGACTAAGCATCCTTGCCTAAGAGTAAGTCATTATACAGCTAGCTCTTCCTTAAATAGCCGGCTATTGCGTCATCGATATAAGACAATTTTCTATCCTTGTGTCTGTTTTGAGTATCCTCAATGGTGCAATAAGAAGATGCACAAGGCAATCAAGCAATTATGTGCTCATCCGGTTCACGAGGTTTGACTTGCATAGAAATTCTATAGGAATTATACGTATACAGGATATCAGAAATTTACCAAAAGGTATTACATTTCTTTGTTCTCATATCGTGCGTAAGGTGATTTTTTTAGTAAAGATATTATCCCAGCTAATTACCCTACTAATTAAACAGTCATGCAGGTAAAAGGCTAGCTTCAACTGGCAAACATTTGTGCCAAATCGAAATATTCAAATCATTTTAAAGGCGCATTTGGTGATTCTGCCACCTCTCTTTTTTGTTTTTTTGTTGTTGTTTTTGTTGTTTGTTGTTTACTAGATATCCTCGAGAAAAGTTCATTGCTCAAATTGCAGTTAAAGCTGGCGGTGTTGATGTCATGAGCAATTGTATCACGGTGCCTCATATAGGCTTCTGTGTTGTAATTTATGTCCGTTTTTTTAGGTAAGTCAGCGAGGGTGAGGCTGTGGATCACGAAATGCCCCTTTAAGCATATGCGACATGTATGCGGCTTATAGTTGACGTAGTAGTTAAGTCAAAATCCTCAATTTCGTGGCTAACCTTTGGCAAGTAAGGTTTGACGATTGATTTGACTTCAAAGGACATTTTAGAAGGTTTTTTAAAAAAAAAAAAAAAAAAAAAATGTGCTCATCCGGTTCACGAGGTTTGACTTGCATAGAAATTCTATAGGAATTATACGTATACAGGATATCAGAAATTTACCAAAAGGTATTACATTTCTTTGTTCTCATATCGTGCGTAAGGTGAATTTTTAGTAAAGGTATTATCCCAGCTAATTACCTTACTAATTAAACAGTCATGCAGGTAAAAGGCTAGCTTCAACTGATTATCAATTGATATAATTTTATTGAATTAAATTTTGTAGGGTATACCTACACTTGCAGCATCTGGAATTTTGTCCCCCATTGAAGTGTGTGGGGAAAGTGCCCCCTCCCCTGTAACCACGAGAAGATGCCAAGAGGGCAAATATACCCAACATACTTTAAATCAATGTAATTCTATAAATTTTTAAAGATACTTTTAAACTCAATCGAAACAGTATAAGACCTTGACCTTTGCTGAATAAATGCTTGACCTTTAGCCTCTTTTGTTGTATATCTCCATAGCGATGCATTTTACAGACAGGTCACCATAGACTTTTTTTACTCCTTGTTACCACACGAACAATTTGAGCTATACTAAACGTTATTTGGACCATTATTTAAAACTTACCCCTGTAGAAACTTTACCCCCCCCCCTCCTGTGGAAATTGCCGACATTTTCCAGAGGGACATGTGGGCTAAAAACCTTCTAAAATGTCATTTGAAGTCAAATCAACCGTCAAACCTTACTTGCCAAAGGTTATTCACGAAATTGAGGATTTTAACTTAACTATAGCCTTACATTGTTACTATTTATTAGTATACATCTAAACACTAATCAGGGTAAGCTTACGTAGTAAGGCTTCTATGCATGCAAATCAGGGTAACCCTAATCAAGGTAGCCCTATATTATAAACCGGTATGCTAATCAGGCCATCGCTACATAAGAAGTTCAGTCACTTTTCAGGGTACCCCTCATCATTAGCCCTGAGCGTATCAGGGTAAGTCGTACGACCTGTACGAAGAAACTCAATTTGAGGAAGCATAACTTGCAAATTTTGCTGCTAGAAATGTCTATTTTCGCCAGATGGCCGCATTAATTGTCATAGAAGTTCACCTTGTTTATAACCGATCTATAAAACAGATTTACTAATTATGTCTGTATTTCGTTTTTCGCTTTTCTATTTATACATCTGTCATTGCCAACTCCCATTTTAAACCTGAGAAAAAGAGAAAAAGTGTGGATTTTAATGGATCATTAACAAACTCTTTGTGGATAAGGTTTTAATATGATCATTGTCACGTTCATAGCCAATTCAATTTATTCTCAGTACATGTTATAAGTACAAAGCTCAGGTAATTATTTAAGAAATAAAGGGTTTGCAGTGTCATTTATGGGCGAATAATGTGTCCGAGGTCAGAAAAACTAAATAATGGGCGAGGCGCAGTCGAGCCCATTATTTGAAAGTTTTTTTCTGGCCGAGGACACATTATGAGCACATAAATGACACTGCAAACCCTGTATTTCTATTCTATTACCTAAAACAGCTTCATTTAATAAGAACATGCATTGGCAACCTATTATTGCAGAATAATGGGCAGTAAACTGACCAATCAGAATGCTGCATTTTCAATAATGGGCAGTAGAGGTAATAGAATATTGGATAATCATATGTTGACGCGTACGTGCGTTACATTAGGATCTGCTACTCGATTTTCTATACTGTGCTTAAAATATGACTAAAATATGTTTTATTCTAAGATTCCACTTTTTATATTTGTTATTTGATGAAATTTAGTATTAGTAATCACTGGCAATGTTTAGATTCTGAAATAATTTTTAAGGGCACAGATGGAAAAGGCGAGCTGTCTTTTGTGTGGTTATGATACAGGGTCACTACATTCAATAAGGAACAGTAATTTGTACATTTCCCCCTTTGTATAGCCCCGATAACGGTGAGCTTTGATATTTATGAAAAGAGAGCATACGCTATAAATTCAGCTCCCTACACGCCAGTTAAAACGATAAATTATTAAGTTACCTCTCTGCTGAATTCTGTACATTCGCAGGTGTGTGAATTATTTAGTTGTTATTTTTCATATCGATTGAAATGTAACATAATTGAATGTTATGTACATTTAGCCTTCGATAAATAGATTAGCCACGCTAGGATGAACGCGGGGGAGGTATATTTAGAACGATAATGCTAACCGTGGCATATCAGCTGACATATTACCAACTATTATACAGAAGAGTGTGTGTGAGAGAGAATATTATACAGATGAGAGGGACCGAGGTAGGGAGACAGAGATAGACAAAGGCATGATAACATAAAAAGAAACAGTAAAACATTAACTGGGACATGAGACAACTAGGTCGAGAGGCAAAGGGACGGGAATCAAACAAATGAAGAGAAAACAACATAAAGACGATCATCAACATGATCAAAGGAACCGTGAAAGAGAAAGGACAAAGAAGAGCAGAAAGAGAAAGAGATGGTTGAGAGCGAGAGAGAAATTGACCCCTAGACATCTACCATCTTTCTTAGAATAACTCTGATTGGCTTATTACATGATATAGCATGATATAACCACTGAGGAACCAATCAAAATTTACTTTCTATAATTATCTGTACAACTCTAAGTTTTTCTTACCATGTTTCTGTCTGGCTAAATATATCATATGATCCAATGTTTACCAATAAAATCGGGCGGTAGACCTCAGGGGATTAAGAGAGGATGGGGAGACATAGAGAGCAAGAAATTATATGTAAGGATAAGAAAGACATCTTCAGTCAACCTTAAGTGACGTTTTCAATGCTTTTGAGTTAATGAAGGAATAAATCTTGATATGGATTGTCATATTACCAGGGAAACCCATGAGAAAATACCAATTTTCTGATGATGAAACGTAGAGCACATGCAGAAACGTTAATTCACTTTGATCAACTAAATGGTTTCGTGTGTTGGTCCTTCTTGAATACGAAGCGAGTAGAGTACCCATTTTATTTTATCATAATACATTCATAATACATTCATAGTAACACGTACCAATCGCAATATAACTTGCCTACACGTGCAGTAGAAATTTGTTCTGCACTAAATTTGGGAGTTAAAACGTCAAATCAGTGGATCTTGTGTGCGCGCGCAGCTAATTGTTTGATTCACTCTGTAATCGATTCTTACCGGGTATTCAAACCAGTAACCCTCGTATCTGCAGTCCTAATAACATTTTCCCCTGAAAAACTCTAATCTAATACATTAGGCTATACTATGCAAAGCGATCTAGAAGAAAGGGATATTGTGATACTAATCAGCCTGTATGCCTTATTACCAACAGCTGATGTGCGATCATTTAATTTTTTTTCAGATTTATTTACACCAAAATGTAAAAACCTAGGAATTGCTAGATAGATTTTGACGATTCCACCACCAAAACGTTGATTATCTATTTTTAGCACACACAACGACATCCCAGGCTGAAAGGAGATAGTCCATTGGACTCATTATCCGGCTTGTACGGTAAAGTATAGGGAACTTGACTATACACGTAACACTACTTTTAGGATTTATTTCGATATTGCCTATCATGGAATTAAGCCGGACCATGACCCCAGGGGGACCATTATCTCCTTTTACACCGGTCCGTAGAAAGCGTAAATTTAGCAGGCGGTTTGTGGGTGGGTTAGTTGACCAAGGAATACCAAATTTAAAAGTCATTATTGCTTTAACGGAAAATTCTGATTTTTTAATATGTTAGTATTATTTCCCTAATGTAAACGTACCAATGACCAGATTGGGGTACATGTTGGTCGCCAGTCAACATGCTCCCATATGCCGATGACACCACTCTAATCAGTGAATCGGTAGAAATCTTAGTGTACTCTTAAGTCTTGGAAGAAAGAGAGTAGCAACCATGTACTGCAACTTAAAGAAAACCAAGATAATGGCCAACTCAGCACTGGGAGATTTCTATATATCTGGATGGAGAAAGTATCGAAGTTGTGGCTGATTTAGAGTTTCTGGGTTCCACAATACATAAGGATGGTGCTACTAACTTTGAACCTAGAAGACTACTTTCACTAGGGAGAGCTAGCTATGAATAAGCTGATGGCAGTCATGACAACTATGTCATGTCTCTTACCAACCAGCCAAGGTTATGTGAGTGAATGTCCTTGTTTTCCCCGGGTAGTCGTATGGGAGCTTGAAGTGGAAAATTGAAAGCTGACTGACAACGGAGACTGAATTCATTTGAGATCTGAAAAAGGTTCTCTCATTCGCATTTTCTGACGCAGAGAGTTATACAAACAAGAAGTGATTTAGCGTATTGCTCCAAACACCACCCTGGGAGGCAATACTTTTGGCCACGTGATGCGAACTGACTGGGGGGTGAAGAGAATATACTTGGTATAACAAATTGAGTAGGAGAAAGTAGGCAGCGCACACGATGGATTCAAGAGGTCACAAACCGATACACAGAAAAGCTAGCAGGCCAAAAAACAGTCAACTACTCTGAAAGAAGCTTAGGTGATGGACATTGAGAGAGCGAAATATGAGATTTACCCAGGTTGGCTAAAAAGGTAACATAAATCTAGGCTGTATCAAAGTGGCTCGTTTTTTGGTTTTCATTTGTTGTTTGCTTATTTTTGTTTGATTGCACTGAATGAGTTGCTACATTAAATGAGGTTTGTTGGCCATTGTCTGAAAAGCGAAAACAATGATGCATCTCTGCTGAAAAACCTGTACACATAGGTATACTAAATCGGAACTGGCGCATGCGCTGGTAAATCAAGAAGCGCATTTGTATAGGCATTATCGCTGTGCACTTAACAATAAAAAAAATTTTAATATGTAAGGACTGCAAACAAGTAACATATTTCCACGCTCCCCTTCAAAGTCGTCAACTCCCCTTTCTGACTCGATCAGGTAATTTCAACACACGCTTGTGGAATTCAAACATCACTGGCCGATGGCAATTAGCAATATTATGTAAGGTGACTCGTGGACAGAATATGCAGACAATTAATGTTATTAATGAAATTATCTCCAACAGTCTGTATCTTTATCAAACCACCATTGAGAACTGCTTTCTACTAAGTGGGTATTAAATAACAAATTTGTAATTATGAACAACTGCTATTGTTGTTAGAATGTTTGCCTCCAGTGCAATATTCCAAGATCAATAACAATTAGATGCCTTGCTTGAGAATTAATTAATTTCTACAATTTTGATTTATAATATATTGTCGATGTGCACCGGCAACATTCACCGATGAGCGATTACTTTATTGCTTTGTAGGGCGTTTTTCTAAACTTTAAACGCAAAAAGTTTATTGATTTGTACAGCTGAGGCATTAGAGTAGCTGTTCGAAGTGGCAGCCAGAGGCCTGATATATTATGGTAATGTTTGTGGTTAACGGTGTTTCCATCATCAACTCCTCGGAACATCTTTCCTGTTAGCAATATTTTATTTCTGTTTATGCATATTCTTCCTATCCATGAAATCAATACAGGTCAGGGATCCCTTCAAACGCAAAAAATGAACAAATGATCTGAAAGTATATAACAAAAACATTCTTATTTGTTGATCAGCAAAATTATCTAAAGACATTTAAGACAGATTAATAGCACGGCCTTTAATAATAAAGACCTTCTAGGTAGAAGTGATCCCTCTGTTTGAGTGCGCGTATATCATCCAGATTCAAAGGTGTTGTAATTTACGGTGAAATATATACAGCCACGATTTCAAAGTCGCGTGTAATTTCTCAGTAAGAATTCTGAAGACGACAAGGTCTGTAAGTCCTCTTGATAACTAAATCCTGTAGTTTTTGGTAAATACCAATCGGATGCAATATTTAGTCCAGTGGCGCCCCGTGGGTGACTGGGGGAAATTCCCTTCCTCCAATTTTTCCACCCGCCAGAATAAAATGAATATTTTTGGCAAAAAATCGTGATTTGGGGCCAAAAGTCACAACTGTGGAAAAAATAAGCGATTTGGAGCCACCATTGGTATATGCCCCACCCCCATTTTCGCTTTATATTTAAGCCCCCCCCCCATTTCACTTTCTTTCCATTTACTCCCACCGCGCCAGAAAAAAGACTTTTGGTGCCGCCACTGCAACAATCTGGTCCTTTTAAACCCACAAAACTAACTTTGATCTGCGAATCAATTTATGTTTCCCATGCGAGAGCAGTTAATAATCCTAGGCTCCTTTTTAGGATTAAATTGGTATCAAAATTCAGTGCTTAAACCTGGCGGAAACGAATCAACAATCTGCAATCGCAAAGATGACTGGCAACTTCTCCTCATCTGCGAAATATGTACCTATGTAAAGGTTGGGGTAACGTTAGCGGTTTAGTACCGTATACAAAGCATAATGTTTAATCATCTTCACGATATTTTACTCAGCATTCGGGTTTCTCCATTAAATCAACATTGAGAAAAAACAATTTCAGAATTAATCTATACTCTCTATTCCTTCATGATAAAATAGCCTATTACAGTTGAAGCATAACATTCAATAAACATTAACCCCGTAGCACATTATCTCGTTACACCGGGGCAATTTTGTAATTTGAAATAGCCTTATATTGTCCCATACTTGGAAATTCCCTAGCTATTTATACACGGTTTCTCTATAGCATGTAAACAAACACAAAAAAATCCTATTAATCAATCATGAAATTAGAATACATTGACATTTCCTAGATAAAAGAGGTATATGATATACTATAAAAACTTTATCACAGTCAGCACAACTAACATACTACCATCATGGCTGGACCTAAGGTGCCTCACGTCTCTCTAACGATGGCACCAAATGCTATTAATGCCGATGTTCTGAGGGCATCATTGTAAATTTGAAAGATTATTTTTCTGTAACGAAAAATGAAAACCCCCAACGTGAAAGCTAATGATCTCAAATATTAGTATACGTTGGAAATGACAAACCAAAAACTGCGAATCGAACAGTCATTTGTAATCGCAGAATTGTGTAAGGGAAAGACATATGAGGAATTGACCTAGCTGAACCTAAACAACGAGGCTCTAAAAATACATAGGAGAGCAATGGTTCAGAATCTGATAAAATTAACCCATTCTGACTTTTAGCCCCTTATTAAGTAAAACTTACCCAATGTAATCTGTCAAACTTGATTTGTAAACTTAATTTTATTTAAGCTTGATTGGCTATGATCTGGCAGGCCTGCCCTATTGTGATCTTGTTTACGGATGAGGAGTTAATGGATGGGGTAAGTATTACGCATCGAGAGAAACAAATGGGGGACCCGCCCACGCGCACGCTTCAGGTAAATGAGTGAACCGCATTCCAAAACAGGCCCGTACGCAAGGGTGGGGGGGGGGGGGGTGTGGGGGTTGCGGTTCGCCACCCCCCCAATGCCACAAAAGGGGCAAAGGTCCACCTTTTTGCTGAAAATTTGATAAATAAAAAAGACCAAAAAGTTAGCGAAATTTTGGCACGGGAAAGTCCACTGTTTGGTGAAAAAACATGTTTCAAAAGGTGCAAAAAAAAATTTTTTTAATTTTTTTAAGGGGGGTTAGGTCCACTTTAACCAAAAAAGGTCACTTTTTTCGAAAAAATAAAAAAAAAACAGGTCCATGTTTTGAAGGCCCGCCACCCCCACAAAAATGAATCCTGCGTACGCACTTGATTCCAAACACTCAGAAAACCACTTCATTGTGTTTCTGGGGTTCTGAAAAAATCGAAAAATGTTCTGGATAATGTGTATGAATTTGCAGAACCCATGTTAGAATGTGTTTTAAAAAATCCGTAACATTTGAACACCTAAATAAGGTTTGGCATGCAAAAAACAAAACGCGTTGGATGTGTTCTTCAAATTTTGTAGTGTAATATTCGAGTGAGTTGTTCAAAGCTTCATCAATAAATTGAGAACATTTGATTGGCTATCACTTTCTCGAAAGCACAACCATGCATGGATTATAGCGTTGTACATTCCTTTTCAACCCTATATACACCATGATTCGGGAAAGGCAAAACACATCAAACTTTTATAGAACGTAGGGCGGCCCCCGTCACCCATGGAGATCATAGGCGCCTGATGTGATACATTCTCCGTGAACTCATCCTACAGATATAGGCAGACGACACCCAACATCGTGCTTGAACAGCACTCTCAATAAGAGCTGGGATGGGATAGTACCAAATGCCATAATGTTCATTCCATGGGCCGCAGTTCCAGTAACTTCAGGCTTTAGTAGTGTGTACCGAAAATTAACCTCTTAGTTTTGAGTTTACGAAATTATGATACCACAAAACACACGGTGATCAGTTAAATCTTTATTTCATAATGTGCAAAAATTACTGAACCGAGGATTGTGGATCCGAAAAAATGTGATAGGGGCCCATACCTATGTGTGTTAACATTTTTCCAATGGCGACAAAAAACGGTTTTTTAGTTTTTCCTAAACACGTCATTAACACATTATTTTATTATCAAAAGGAGGTAATATGACCATAGAGCCCATTCCATGCCAACAAATAACAATACTATGATAGTTCCAGGCTTATTTGGGGGCACTCTCAAGCTAAGTACATTCAATATATCTAAAAGAATTTAGGAAGGTCATTGGTAGAACACCGGCGCTTTCCCCTTTGGAGGCTAGATTTATCCGTTTTTTAAGATTAAGCACTTCTGATATATCTCCCCTGTGATGAAGGTGACTTAGTAGGGGAAATTTACCTTATGCGTAATCTTCTTTGTCAGATGCGTATGTGGTTTTTTTTTCTGAGGTCTCTGGGCTTGGGACCAGACTTTGGCGGGTTTAAACCTGGGTTTTATGAGCGCTAAAACCATTCCCACCTTCCCGAAAACATATTGGCTGGAGTTGCTTGTAGCTCCAGCTGTCTGAATGCCCTTTGAGATTCTACTGAGCCAGATGACATTGCTCTTTCTGAGTGCAGTTTTGGCTGCTGTATCGGTTATAGCCTTTTATATTTCCCTTTAGAATGCCCAAGGATGCAAGCATTTGTTGACTGATGTATATTGGGCAGATACCTTCTGCTTCCTACTTTTATTGGACCATAGTATGTAGACCTTCTCTGCTTCACAGTCAGCCACTAGATCTTGTGTATTTGCCACTTTTTTTTCTTGCCATATGATTGGATAGGTTCTCCTTCCATAGGACCGTCAGCTCTATGATGATCACCTTCTTTGTTTTGTTTAGAAAAATATCTGTGCTCTAGCTCTGTCAGTAATTATAGGGAATACTATTGTTTGATTCCTCATCATCAGGAATAGGTCTTCTTCAGGATGTTGGTTGGCTCTGGTCTTAGGCATGGTAAAACAGTGGATTTCGATAGGTTGTTTTGTATCATCAGCTGTGCGACGGGCTATTGTAGAGATGGCGCTTCAGATTCTCAGATGCGATGTTTTTTTCTGATCTGCCGCTACGACGTCCGGTTGCCAGACCTGGAGAGATTGCTTTCAGTGTTGGTCATGGCGCCAGTTTTATCTTCCACTTTGTAATGAGAACTACAACCATGGAGATGTGGAACGTGTACAGACGATGAAACATAACTGGCAGAGTCCCAGATTGGTCTTGTTGCCCGCAGCTCGATTACGGGATAAAGGTTGATCATGAAATTGCGTTGATGTGGAAAAACAGCAGCTCTGCGTCAGACATAAACAAGTTTCTTCCAGGAGGTGTCGACCTGCATGACAAGCTCCCAGTTCAAACCACTGCCCCTTGTTCGCACAGCCGTAAAGGTATACAAACCTGTCTTCCTCTCTACATCTTTTATTTTATACAAACACATCACTTGTTTCATTGTATTCCCGGATAGTTTTTAACCTTTAATTGACCAAGGAATCATCATAAAAAAATCCCCTAAAGATCCGCAAAAATAATAATTTGTATTAGTATCTGGCAAAATTGTAACGGAAACCTCGGGGCTGTAAGAAATATTTCGTTAATTTTTTAAAAAAAGAAAAAACCTAAAAAATTAAAAAATTTTTAAACACTTAAGTGACCAAGGGGTTTTTCCCTTCCCTTTGGTGCCAAGGGGGGGGGGGGGGGGGGGGGGGGGGGGGGGGGGTGGGGGGGGGGGGGGGGGGGGGGGGGGGTGGGGGTGGGGGGGGTGGGGGGGGGGGGGGGTTCCATTGGGACCCCCCCCCCCTAAGAACCACTTTCTTTCCGACGGAATTTTTTGCACGAAAATTTATCCACATGTGAAGGATCATAAGACAGAAACCCCCAATCAAAGCAATAAAAAATGAGATTTTTATTTATTTTGGTACAATTAGGGGCAAAACATTGGTTTTCAAACAGCGAAAATTGGGAAAAACGACTCGGAAAATTCAAATGAGCCTTGTGCTTACATCAACATTTTGAAAACTTATTTATGTTGATATATTCTGAAGACCAAATTACTTATATTTAACACAAAAAAAACCAACCTTTTTTAGGGAATCCTGTATTTTTACGGTGTTTGCAAAATACACGTCATTTTTCCCATAGAGTTTGTCCAGTACGTTTGGCAACGTACATGATGAATTGTTTGTGTTTTCAGCACATCAAGGGTTATTATTTGTAATGTTACTAATATTGTTTCTTACATGTATGTGTAACTTATATCACAAAAAAATTTGCTTTGGTTTCTGGTTTTTAATTCTTATTTTTAAAAATGTCTAAATGGACTTCGTTCGTGCCCAAGGTGGTGGGGGGGTCCATGGGACCCCTAATTATCTCATAACGGCTTGGCCGATTTAATTATTTTTGGTAGAAAAGAAGCGCAGTTTAAAGGCAGAAATTACAAAAATTTCGGCGCACAAAATCGCACGCGTAAAGCGACCAGCGCGAAAACAAATTTTGGGGGTCCCAGAACCCCCCCCCCCCCTTTGTCACTTAAGTGTTAATATACTTTCTGATGCAAAGAAGCACAGAACCACAAAGGGTTTACGTTTTTATCATGAAATGTGATTGTGGTTCCCTTTTGGTATGAAGCACTATGTTCATGATTTTTAGTAAAACCATAAAATTAACATGTCGCCATCGCCCCAAAATTAAACCGCGGATATACATCTGGGGACTTAACATATACTTAATTGCAAAAAGGCGTGAATAATACAGATACTCGCGTCCAAGACGCTTAACCACTATCTCCAGCCCATAAATCTAAGCCACGCATATGTGTAGTTAAAGGAGCGACTTATCCGAATCTACATCCTCGATCAGCACTCACACATCCAACCCAGATGTTATATAAAATAAGTAATTACTGGCTTTATCTGAATTTATATTGTATTCGGATATGCCCCCTTTAGATTTAAGCTATATTAGGGGTTGGTCCACTGGTAGCTCCCTTTGTATGAGGATCCCTAACGTTGTAAATTTAATAGCATCAGTAATTCACTTCCTCGCAAGATCAGGCGTTCAATAACAATATAGAGATCCACCAAGTCCCTAAGATATGATACATATCCATATGATACACCCTATCTGATTGGCTGGTGCAGGACATGGCATGAGACGGCCCTCTGAGTAACCAATCAGAATAGTGCTGCTATATCGCTGTGTATAAAACCCCTTCCAAGTAACCAATCAAAATATTGCTTATGTCGATAAATAAGCGTGTACTACTAGAGGGATTAAGGAACCTCTAAACTTATAATCGATTACGATCGGTACATTTGTCTTGAATTTATCTTTGAACCTTCTAAACGTCATATTTGTTCTATCTTTTATATCGAGCGGCCGCAGCCGAGATGCTGTTCACCATGTAGCGCCAAATGACCCTGTCCGTCATGCTGGATGTCACGAGCAATCACATCAATGTATATAGTTAAAGGGGCGACGACCCCTGTTTGGGCATGGTAACCTCCAATCGCACAATGACAGTGACCGGCAAATCGTGCTCGGCGTTGGGCAACAGAAGATGAGATTGATTGGATATCTCCATGTGCTTTGGTCATGTGCGCACGCCAGGATATGTTTTGTACTTACATAAGAAGCCTGGTGTAGGTGTCATTCAGTCTATCTTGTAGCCCTTTCTTCATGGTCCAGGTCTCAGATCCATATAACAGGATACTCTTTACACAGGTTCTAAAGAACTTCAGCTTGGTTGAATTGGAGATATCAGATTGCCATAAGTGGTGTAGTTTATTGCAGGCATTCCAAGCTCATTCTTTGCGTGACAGGAAGTCTTTCTTGCTGTCGGCAACATTAGTACCCCAGGTACTTGAAGTCCCTGACCTCTTTGAGCCGGGTACCGTCTCTATGCAGATATGTCATATATTTCGCCTTCTTGCCATTTAAATGTAGGCCGACTTTGCAGTGGCGGATTTAAGAGTCAGCAGTGTCAGCAGCTGCTGACCGGGCCCCCTAAAATATTGCTCTCAGGGCCCCTCAGACACCCCACAGTCGTACTAAAGTGCGACATTCCGTCGCTTCGCGACGCTAAAGGGGCCCCCACCTAAAGCTGCTGACAGAGCCCTTCTCCTTAAATCCGCAACTGCGACTTTGTCTGAAGCATTTTCAAGTGATGTTAGTAGTTCTTGTGCACCACATATCTGTGAGATAGAAGGCTTGGGTATGATAGTGAGTCCTTGTCGTTCATGATATCAAGACTCTGTCTGAGGATGTAATCAACCACGATTACAAAGAGATAAGGAGTAAGAGTATCTCCTTGGAGTATTCCAGTAGTTGTTAGGAACTCCTTTGTGGACTCATCCATGGTCTGCACAAAGCTAGATGGGTTATCATACATGATGGGAAATTGCTTTGACAGTCTCGTCTGGGACACCGTAATTGCTAAGAATAAGCAGCATTACATCCCTGTTGACACACTGTCCAAAGCCTTGGAGAAGTCTGCAAACACAATTGAAGCTTTTCTCTTGGAAATTAATCAACTCTTCTATTTGTGCTGCTGGTATAAAAAGTTCGTAATTGTTTATTGCTATCATCTGATCTCTATGAGCAACATGCTTCCCGTTGATTATACTCATATTTCTTCCGTAAAATTACGGTTATTTTGTACAATGTACAATAAATTAGAAACAATAGATAAAACGGCAATTCTGGTTCGGTATACTTGTGAGCTAATTTAACAATTTAATAACAACCCAAGCTATTATATTGTACACAATCAGGTCACTCCAAAATTGTTTGGGTCACATCGAGGAGAAATATCCCATCTATTCCCCATACACACTTGAACAGCAAAGTTTTGCACCAACCATTATCTAACTTGATGGAGTTGTTTGTTGCGTTTTCAATCAAAAAATTAAAGTATAGGTCTGCCAAATCTTTTATTCGCGCTATTAGTACATGTGGAACTGTTTGTTTGTTGTTTTTTTTTTTGTGTGTGAACATTTCATATACAATCTTGCAACCAAGGTTTTTCTAAATCAAAATTGTATGAGGATTCCAAAAATCATGGGTGTCATTTTTTAAAATGTGTTCTTGGATGAATTCTAGGGGGCAAGGTTTATACAGGGGTCAAAAAAGGGGGAAATGTGTTTTAAAATTTATCGGTTTGTTTTAAAAATGGTGCCAAATTATTCGTCTTACTGTACAGAAGCCGAAAATATACAGGTCGCGTTGTCAATGACGTTTTGATGATAATTTAAAAGGGCAAATATGGCCGTGGTCCACAGGGTCTATGGGAGACCACTAGTCATATCTATAAAAGTCTCACTTTCAAAGGTGAAACACAGAACCTATATACATTTTCGTATTTAGTATGAACCAATGAACGATTTAAAACCAGTTTGAAAGAAATCGGACCATTATATAAATAATGACCTTGAACTTTCTCGAGCCTATTGTACTAAAACAATAGGTAGTAAATATGGCAAACTATACCTTTTTAGAAACCCTATGAGCAACCGAACAGATTGGTATATATTTTGAAACAATTTAAACGCTTTTACTGTTTACCCCTGTACAAATTTTTCCCCTTATAAAACACCCAAGAACACATTTAAAAAATGACACCTATGATTTTCTGATTCTCCATGAAATTCTGTATTGGAAAAACATTGGTGTCAAAATTGTATATGAAAAAACTAAACCAAAACATTAATTACATTTCCCCGTGTACTATATATTTACCCCCATTAACACACGATCAAATCTTCGCTTGAAATGTGATGTTAGTGACTAGTATATTCACGAAGGTCGTGTACGAGCGCGCAATTTGACGCCTGCTAACCACGATTGAGGTGTTCGTTGTATCCTAAAGGGAAGTTTGCTACTTGAATTGAGCAGGGATCAAATACATATGCCGGTGATATTCTGGAAGCGGCAAGAGGAGGCATTTGAGTCTAACAGCTTCGCCCCTCTGTCCCCCTACCTAAAGTCTCTGCTTGTATATCCTGGTTTGATAAGACAGACAAACACTAAACTTTATTTACACTTCGAAGAATTTGATCTTTTTTCGGTTCTTTGTTTGAGTGAGGCGGTCCCTTAATAAATTAAGGAAAGCAATCTTGGGCGCATCTGGTGGGAAAACGAACTGTCATATTCTACGCATTACAATGATTTTGCGGGAAGATATTTTTACGACTTGCAAAAATACCCTGCTGTGGCAAACCTTTAAAATTTAATTTGACTTAAAATGTTGAGCCGTGATAGTTGAAAAACAGTGCGCCTTTAAGATTGTTCAAAATCGATATTTTTGCATTGTTGTAAAGCTTTTATATACATTAACCCTCACCTGAAATGATTAAGACCAAATCAGCGTCCTTATGGGTAAACAGAACGATTTTATAATTGATGTCGCCGGCGACATTAATTCAGCAGACGACGGAAATGGGGTTTAACACAAGAAAACGCACGCCGTACCCCACGGCATGCACCATGTTTGGCGGGTCTGTGGCCTTTGTAGTTTTAATATCAATGAGTACGAGTCTATGATATCCATGTATATACACATTTGTTGATTAAAGTTATGGAAAACTTCAAAGTTAGCCTACAAATTACCTGATGTCTTTAACCTCGTATTAACGCCCCTATCTGTTTTTGAGTATGTTATTTTATGTGTAAAATGTATCTCTGTTCTTCCAATGACCTAGACTATCATTTGAGAAAAAATTCACGAAATTTCATATTTTGTGAAAATGTGCCAGTGCCGCTTTAAAGAGCATTCAAAATCATGCAATTTTTTGGCTTCTTTTGCCAATATTAAGAAACCAGATTCCTGTAAATTTTCAGTGTTTTCTACAGATTCTACATATTATGAATCTATATATGATTTCTGTTTTTGTCATAAATGAGACTTTCAAACATCTGTGAAAGATTTAAATATAGGGAGAGGGGTTGCGCAGAGAGAGAAAGAGAGAAATGGGAGAGAGAGAGGGAGAAGGAGAGGGGGAGAAGGAGAGGAGAGAACGAGAAAGAGGAGAGAGAAGGGGCGAGAAAGATAGAATGAGAGGAGACAGAAAAAAAGAGAGATCATGTACGATTGCTAGCAACCTTGATAACACACATTCCGACTCAGAAAATGTGTATTTGTATAAATAGAGCCATTTGTGTTTTTCGGTTGACGACGGCAACGGTATTTATTCACAGACCTGCTTTATAGTTTTTGACATGCCTCCATACGAATGAAACCTGAGTTCGCCTACGTAAAAGGAATAATGTCTGGTTTCTGGAGGAATAGGACAATTTGACAAAACAATATTTCCCCTGACTTTGGTCCTAAATGAAGATAATGCTTTGGTCCTAAATTAAGATAATGCCTCAAAAAGATCACCAATTTGACTCTTTAGTCCCATAAAGCCCAAAATTGACAATTAATTAAAGCTTGATGAAAAATCTACTCTTACCAATGCATTGCCAGCTGATGAAAACCGGAGATCTTGAGCTCCCAGCGCCTTATCTGGGAGAAGATCGCAAATCCATGGTTAGACCGTGTTATTCACGGTATGGAAATGTTGTGTTTGGCAGCAAAATTTCCAACATTTTTTTTTATTTAGTATTTGGTGGATGAAGTTGGTTCTAAGTATAGCATTAACTCTCTATGCTTTACGAAAAAAAAATCCCTTTTTTAATGGGAAAATGCGGAATATTTAAATAAAAATGCGTAATTTGTCAATTTACGGACTCAACATTTTACGGGTATTTTAATGCTTCAAACAACCATCATGGAGAGGGTGGTATGTAGATTTCAATTAATGGATCTTTTTCGTTAAGTCTAGATTGAATTACTGTGGAATAAATTCAAGTTAGTAATGCCATTGCAATTTAAACATGTGTCATGAATTACACAGTTCTTAAGAGGCGTTGACTTGCGGTTCATGGTGGTGTAACCGCGCTTAATTGTTTGGAAAAATGGAAACTTGTTCCAACCTGGAAGAACCTGACGGAACCAGCAAGCAACCGGTGGTTGAATTTTTAAGCTACTCCTAACAGAAAGTCATCCAGTCCTTGATTGATCAGGGTGGGGAAGGGTAGGTTGAAGGAGAAGGTTGGGCTTTCAATTGATTCACACTGCAGGGACTTGTACTACACATGCCTGGGTGAGCAATGTTGAAAATAGTGGCGGGTTCTAATTATTTATGGTGTTCCAATTATTCGTTTCCGTAATTGTTGGACACTAAGTGTGTGATGGGGGGGGGGGGGGGGAAAAAAAAAAAAAAAAAAAAAAAAAAAAAAAAAAAAAAAAAAAAAAAAAAAAAAAAAAAAAAAAAAAAAAAAAAAAAAAAAAAAAAAAAAAAAAAAAAAAAAAAAAAAAAAAAAAAAAAAAGACCTCTTAATCTTAGGCTCAAAATGTCTGTCTCAGAAGACCTGGATGATTTTTTCTGAGACATTTTTGTGTCGTCTGCAAGAGGGCACATAGAGATTGCTTGGTAGTATGTTTATCTGTGTATCGTAAGTGTGTCTGTGGTAAAACTTTTGACCCAAATGTTAATCCTAAACATAATTGATATCTGTTTCAACATACTATACGTGCACACATTTTCATGGCACTTGCATGTAATGGTCCTTGGGTAGTACCCCACAAGTTACTTCCTCAAGAGTGGGATCAAAGGTGATCTAAAGGTCATTATAGGTCATGGCCCAAAAATGGTCAAATTTCTCACATTGCTTGGTGTTTCCACATGTATTGCTTAAATTTCATGGGTATCATGGTCCTTGGGCAGTATCACAAATGTTGGTGATCTCATGTGACCTTGGTGACCTCATGTGAACTTTGTCCCCATTCACAAACCGCGACGGCAGACGGCACTGCGTGCGTTCGGTGAACGCTGTATGTTTATTAATGTGGCGTTACACTAGTGATTTTCGCTCTATAACAAACACTTTAATAGAAAAACCTTAATTGTAAACATTTTAATCGCAAACACATTAGCAAACACTTCAAATATTAGCAAACACTCTTATTAATAACAAGCGCTTAAATTAACACTCCCCTCTGAAAACCACTTTGCCATTTGAATTTTTTTAACCAAAAATCTGGTCATTGATGGGGTACATCAACACGATCACAACCGATTTTTAAGACGCGCACTCAATTCCCCCACCCAAAAACAAAAAATCACTCTCCCGGCGGACACTTTCCATAAAATTTGGCTCATAATAGTAGGACATAAATACAATTCAAGCAAGTTACTCCAGTACGATTAAGAGGCAAAACAAATTTTGAGAAGTACCCCAAAATGGCTTTTTTATACTAATGAGTATAAAACGCCATGGCCGATTTGATTTGTTTTCCACCAAAATCTTGGGCCAAAATAATTAAGCGTTAAAACATGGCGCGCGAAAAACGAATCCTGGGTCCACATGGAGCCCCCCCCCCCTTATGCACTTAAGTGCTAATGGCAAACGCTTTAATAACACACTTTAATAGAAAATACCTTAGTAGCGAACACTTTAATTAATAGCAAGCAATTGATCTGTAACACTTTAATATCAAACACAAGTATAGTCCCATGCTCGATTATAATCCCACTGGGACTATAATAGGAACTTCACCCTAACGTGAAACACACGAGCATCAACATTTCTGCCTTTCAGAGCTAATCTTATTCCAGATATTTTCAAGTGTTAAATGAGGTCTATGATCAACAAAGACATGTAAATGAACTACAACATGAACCTAATTAATTTTGTGAAGAAAAGCACAAGAAGACACTACCAAAACAGTAATGATTGTAACAAAAATTGCATGTAATCCATTGCTTTCCAGCAAAAAAATTATGGTGGGATTATAACAGGATTTACTTCTATTCTTCAGATTCTTTAAAAACTGGGCCCACCCCCTAAATTCAAGCTAATTTCAGGTTAAAAACAGGTGGGACTATACTAGGGTCAGTACAGTAATTGTACACACTTTAATAGAAACACCAGAGCAAATATTTCAATAGCAAACACTTAAATTAACACTTAAGGTAATGGAATGGTCTACCATAAATTTTCTTTTTTTTTTTTTATTATTGGTCCCAGAGACTTCACATTTGAATATGTTGACACTTGTGACGAAACTAGACGATTGCCAAAAAAGTCATCTCATTTGCATAATAATGGCGGCCATCTTTGTTTATTTTAATTTCAGCAATGTAATTGTAATTTATTATGAGGCAAAAATTATGGAAAAGTCCTTCGGAAAAGTGATTTTTCTTTTTTTTTTTTTTCTTTTTTTGTGGTCGTGTTGATGTACCCCATTAATAACCATAGTTTGGGTTTAAAAACCCGGCAAAGTGGACTAGATGTTACGTGCTCAAAAAGATGGGGTCTTTGGATGAAATTTTCGTGGGGTCTTTGGACGACAACGATGCTGAAAATGGGGGTCTTAACAGCCTTACATACATACAAAATGAGAGTACCTCCGGTCTAAAACACTCGTAGTAAGGTATCAAAAAGCGTTCAATAACGATTAATATGAACTAATAATATTATTTCGTTACAGGACACTGATAACAACAATTTAATCAGTTCTAATTCACTGGGCATTTGTTGGGTTTGCTGATGTAGAAATACTGATCACCTATAGCCATGCACGAGGGCATTCCTTTGCCTTCTGGCGTGCAAGCGATTATATAGTTACTCAGATTTCAAACATTTCCAATTCTTTTTTTGTTTTCAAAAATGTCAAAATTATGCATTTTTATGCCATATTTGGAATTAACGTAAAATACATTAAACTGTGCTCAAACAAGACGGGTTGTTGACTAAATGACAAGAAATGAATGGACAAGACTAAAACTGTCTTCAGATAACCAAAACTAATAAAAAACAGGAAAAAAAATTGAGCGAGTTCTGTCATGGCACAACTTACGATGTATGTCAGGAGTGCACTTCAAACCATATATCTGTTGTCAAATGATTTTATCAACAATCACTTTCGTCACAGTGTAAGAATTTCGTGGCATCTCATTCATGTCCTTTCTCCTAATTCTCATTATACAGATCGATCTTATTTGGGACTTTGTGCTCCAGTATTGACGGTGACATGTGGTCCTTGCGTTGGTTTCAGTACAAGAAGCATTTTAAGGTAAGACAATGATTAACTCGCCGGGCTCTTCAGGCGACTGTATTTTCATCACCAGCATGCAGGAAAAGTACATTCAGTTGAGTCCAAACAAGCCTAGTCTTAGTTCAGTGGTTTTGAGATGGTTTCCCCAAAAGCCATCTCAATATCTACTGACTTATAACCTATGCGGTATCCTACTTAAGCGGTATCCTACTTAAGACGAATTTCCTCTATACTCTCAAAGGACCCGTCAATTATGGCAAAGGACTAATGAATCGTTAATCTCGGATGAGTCAGATTGAAGAAGTATGCATTTATGCGTATTATTACTCTTCCACACTCCATTGGTTGTGTTGGTGTATACTGTCATCATCCGACTTTTCGGATAATTTGATCTTTTTCTCGACATGCCGACATTGTAAAATTACTCTGGACAAATTCAGCAAATTGGGTTATGTCGTGAGATGTCCACATAATTAACGTCGATCCCTCTGCAATGAGTGTCAACATTATGTAAATGTGGTAGGCCTAAATGCAGGAAACAAATAGAATATTTTTTGGTGTTGTATTTATCAAGTTAAAGGAGTCGTTTGTGTCTAGTATCGAGTTCGACATAACCAACCCGATTTATTGGTCATCTTCCTTCGTATTTATTGCACCGAGCAACACTAAATTTACCATATCCTGGAATAGCAGTCAATTGCAATGTGCTTTTCAGCAAAACGAAACTTAAAGTTTGATTTTATTGGACAAATATGCAACTCATTGGTCGATAGCAACACGTATGTATCGTTCAAAAAGTCTTGTGAAATGTATGTACAAGTCCATGTTGTCACTCTATTGCTAATAGCGGCGCAAATCTTATACTGCATTACAGACGAAAGAACAAGCAAGGTAACGTAGCAGACTTCTGAACATGTTTAACACGTCCGGCTTTCTGCAGACACAGGCGGGTGTGTATGGAATTAAACATTATTTGAAAAAGTTTGGATAAAGTGGTGTAATGTTGGTTTGTAGATCAAATCACCGTCTGTTGAAAATCAAATCACTACAAGACTTCACCTTGATGGAGGCCCGCCTAAAGGTGCGTGTTCTGATCGTCTTTGGGAGTTTGGGACTCGCACGACTTACCAGGAAGTAGTAGCAATATGACATCAGATGAAAGCATGTTTTTTCTATATTGTTGTTCTCAAAATTCAGCCTTCATATCCATTTCTTTCCCAAGATAGAGACAAAAACTGTCGTTTTAATGGATAACCATTAATAATAGCATAGTAGTGAATAGGATGAGGCAATATGCATTATCGCTCCTACCATAAAAACCTCAAGTTTGTTTTCCACGATATAGTGTGGTTTGGTATGTCTATGAAACAGTTCCCGTAGGATTTTTTTTTTGCTGTTTTGCATTTAATAGGGACCAGACTATCAGAAAATGATGGGGTTCAAATTTTCAGACTGCTGTCCCCTTCTTCAAGGGAGAAATGTTACTATAGGGGAAAATTTGAAATCGAGCCAAATTGTGTTTTAATGTATATTAACATGTTCGTCTCCTTATAAGGATTAGAAAAGTATATTACGTTCCGCTGTTCTTGCTTTCTAATTTTTTTTTGATGTTCTTTCTTCCTAAAATATCTTCCCGAAAAAAAAACTTGTTTGATGTTCTTTCTTCCAAAAGTGTCTTCCCGCTAATGTTCTTTCTTCCCGAAATTACTTTCCAGAGTTCTTTCATTCTGAAATTCCTTTCTGATGTTCTTTCTTCCTGTAATTCTTTTCCGATGTTCTTTCTTCCTGAAATTTCTTTCTGATGTTCTTTCTTTCTGAAATTACTTTTAGATATTCTTTCTTCCTGAAATTGTGAGGTTTTTGTTGCTGAACTTACTTTGCTATGTTCTTTCTTCCTGAAATTACTTTCCGATGTTCTTTCTTCCTGAAATTACTTTCCGATGTTCTTTCTCCCCGAAATTAATGTTCCTTCTTCTTGAAATTAATTACTCTCTGGTGTTTTTTTTTTCCTGACGCATTTCTGTCTCTCTGTGCCTGCATTGATAGGACCGAATCTGTTCTCAATATTATTGCCAACGGAAGCAGTACGGGCTTTATTGTATGTCATATTCTATCAATTGGTCGCTTTGAATTTTAAATGTCTACGTCAAGGAAATACACAAGTGCCGTCTGTCAGACAAGGGTATTGGTAATAATGTGCTATTCAACTTAGATGAGAAGCACTTTCTCTAGAATATAATAAATTGCTATATCGAGGTACGTTAAAATCGAGGATGATTTTTTTTCTTCGTATTGCATTTTGAAAAACAGCTACAAAAATGTGCACGCGTTATCGCGCAAATTCGGTGTAATCCACAGTGGGTGTAATCCTTATTGCCAACGAAAGGTAGGCCATTTGTTACGTTGACCTGGTCTTTGTGGGGCAAAAGAAAATTGCTGCTACCCGTGTCACCGGTCGAAAAAACACTTTCTGACGTGTTATCAACATTAATTGGGTGAAATCATATTCAACTGCAAAAACAATAAACATCACTTTGCAATGGACTTTGATAGAAATTTTTCATATAAACCCCTCATGTTTAAAAAGCTCGTAATTTACAACAAAATTAAAAACAAAATAAAACAACAACAAAACAAAACCAACAAAACAACAAAAACAAATACCTACTACAGATTCCATTATTCCAGATACTTAGTGGCGTGATATGCCATCTCGTGTCCAAATTGTTCAAATCTGGAATGCGGATGTTCTAATTTGGAATGCTGGTGTTATACGCTGCAGCTATGTTCGATGATTTGCTTTGAACACGCGTCACGTCGAATGCGTCGCGAGGTGTTCAAGGTTAAGTCTAGAACACGTGTCCGGTGTTAAAAAGGTGTTACATTTATAAACACGTCAAATGTTTTATTACATTTGCAGTAAGGAAAACGGTCAAATCATTGTACTGTTTCAAAGAAGAACTCACGGCAACATTTTTCTAATCACTGTATATCAAAGTGTTTAGAGCTTCGTAAAACTTTAAATATTTCAAAGTGTTTAGTTTCGCAGTAAAAAGTATAGACAAACACTAATTGAACATTTTAAAAGCAATGCAACGCTTTAACAAACACATTCAGGTATTTCAATTCGAAACCTATTCACATGTTTAATTTGAAATTTTCTTTAGAACACAATACATTTATGCAGCTTTATGATACAGCGTGTTGCATTTTGAACAGATCGAGGAATTTCAACGATGACAGGTGTGTTGGTTACGTGTGTTTGCGAAGACTCGCAATCACTGAAGCAAAAAAAAAAATACACTGTCATTCAGAAAGAAACACCCCTTACCAAGCCATAGTAGTTGATTTTTTTTGCACAGGAGTATAGTAATCGGGGTAACATTTTACGCAATGTTTTACAACATCAATCAACAATGTCCCAGACTAGATGTTCTAGAAAATAAAAAGAATCCTTAAAAGGGAAAAGGCGACAAGTTTTTGATGAGACAACATTATCATTCAAAGGTTGATAAAAACTGCCGCTGATTCAAACAATATTAAGTGAATTCTCTTGTCTACATGAACCCCATAATACAGGGATGTATTAGTGGTAGTCAGTCAGCTGATTTCAACGCGTAAGTGCAAAGAGGGATTGGATATGCAAAAGAAACATAATGTTATAGCTGCCGCGTTTGCATTTTCATAACTTTCTACAAAATAGTCTCCAACATGGAATCAATCGCCTATTTTGGCTTTACACATCAACATGTTGTGTAGAGTTTATGTTATCATGCGGATGGAAGCGTGGATAGATGAATATTAGTCGATCAGGCGGAAGAAACATCATCCATTCATTCATTGTAACTCCCAAACGCAGAGACTGATCATCATCAAACTTGGTAGGGTGATAGCCTCTGGTAAACATTGTTGTTGTATAGTTTGGTAATTAATTACTTGCCATATTCCAGTGCTAATTTCTCTCTCTAATTTACCTCAAGTAATTGGCCATTTCAGTACTCTCTACTTTTGACAATATTTATATAAATATATGGCTTCCGTCACAATATGTTCTTCATAAATGTATTTTCCCTCAATCCCATCACTAAGCAACACATAATTATTTCACCCATTGATTATCCTGTAGTTGTTAGGTTGTTTTAAAGGGTCATGGTCCGATCGCTATAGCCTCGTCTCCAGAACCCCAGATTTTACCGGAAATGGTCAAAATTTTGGTATCCGAAGAAAGCTACTATTTTTCATATTTAGACATGTAAACTAGGCAGTCTTACATGTAGACTTTGCGACTCATTGAAGTCCATTTTGAAACCCTGCTGCAAAGGACAATGTTTTGAGACTAGGTATCGATGTGTCTTTTCTTGTGTTGTAGACATGTCCAAATGCAAGACAGGAAATTTGGTGAAGACTTTAGACAAGGCAGTCAGGGATTTATGGAATGTATTGACATGCGGCAGGTATTTTCGAATGCAGAAACGACCGTGTTGCATTCACACGGCGATTTATCTGTTGAAGCAGTCCGGAAGTTGAACTGTTTTGATGCAAATATGATTTTTTTTGCCCGTTAATATAATGAGAGAGGCTTTTTAATCCCGCATGGGGAATACTTTCTAATCAAGGCGGCAACCGAGAGCATTCACCACGCGGTCAGCCATTTCTAATTCTGATATGGAATACGTCCCGTTATGGCGCAGGATAGTGGGTGCATCTGGCACAAAGGTGCAATTTTCTAAACATCTGATAAACATTAAAAAAGTAATTAACTGTAATCACAATTGTACAATCCGAAATGTTGTTGAAAGTTAGAGAAACAGTGGTTAAAGATTTCTCATTAAAATTGATGAGAAATTTTGCTTAAAAGAGTATTATTGAGGGACTCACGTGCTATGCATGCGTGAGGAATGGAAATTACAATAATGTTAGTCCTTATGTAGTCATACATACATAACGTTTTAGAGCAAAGAAAATAAAAAATCAACTGTACCAAACCAGATTAATAGGATTAAGGTTTTAAAAGAATTAAACAGTAGCATTAAAGAATATTTAAAGCATACAACTAAGAATGCTAATATTAATGATTAGAATAGGAGTACGGCATCTTCAAAATGGCGCACTTTATCTCCGCAAAGAAGACCAACTCCAGTCGTAAACAGACGACAAAAAAGGCAAACAAGATTTCCCCTTTTGACCCGAGCCGCTCCTTAAGACGCGCGCTTAGCATCTCTAAGTAAGACTTGAATAACCCCCGGGGAATTTTAAAGTGGATGGCTAAAAGTGGCGGTGAGACGATATCTCGCTAAAATCAGTGAAGTAAGTGTCTTGGCGACCATAAAAATCCATGCGAAATATTGAGATAATGAAAGATGATTTCAATATTGAATTATTGATTTTAAAGGCTATTGACGTTTATTCTATATTTCATGATGGCGTTTGCTTTTTTGTTTAGTTTTGTTTGCTTTATCAAATTTAGGCGTCATTATAAATCCTACATCTTAATGGTCGCATGATGGCTGACCATCTTAATGGCCACAGTGGTGATTGCTTGGGGTTTTGCCAAAGATGACTGGCCTGGATTTAAATTTATCTATTTATTGCATTCACCCTAGAGCAATGATGAATTTTATGTAAGATGGGTTCTAAATTAAATTAGTTTGAAGCATTCTTGCTATTACAACTTAGACACTTTGACGTAAAGAAATTGTTTATATCGTACTCTATATATATACGGTGGTTAACTAAAAACTTAAAACACTTAAGTTTTAAGTGTAATTCACAATGTGATTACCGGAGAAGTAAACGATGATGTTAGGCATTATTCAGTTTATGATACCTAGAGCAGGTGTTTGAGAAGATGTAAATTGTTTGTTTACTGTTTATTGAAAACACCTCTACATGTTTCTCTATGGAGTTGTTAGTTGGTTTATTCTTCATTTTTCCCACGTCTGGTTGATAGCCGTCCCCACCCCCATTAGTAAGCATGCCCTTGTGTATAGATGGGCTTAAACTAAATATGCTACTTTTTATTTACAGCGTAATCTAGATAGATTGCCTCAAAACAACTAAAAGTACGCATTTGTAAATAAAATAAGTAATAATTGTAGATTACCACGAACAATAAATCTCCGTTCTATGATGAATTGGCTATATTTCTTTTACTTTAATGTGGGGTTGAATCTTTTTTTTTTTTTTGAGGGGAGGACTGATTAAGCAAACAAATATGTTCCCGGCCTATATATGTCTTTTCAGTTGCAGTACTTGCACTGTCACTGCAAAAGCCAGAGACGACGACGTGTTAAATGAGCGGTTAGCAGCAGAGATCTAATCAGCTGCACACACTGTTCCTCATTTTATATGTTATATATAAATCATGGTTCGATCTACATTGGAAGATGTCAAAAAAAAGTTCAGCTGTGTGGAGCAACCACCACTTCACTATCCAAATTAGATGCAATCCAGAGACGTGCCATTTCCATCATTGGTATCCCCGAGAGTGAGCTAATCACTCACCACATCCAACCACTTGGTCATCGCAGGGCAGTTGGAATTGTTACTCTTTTCCACCGCATGTTTTATGGACAAGCACCAGATATCCCGCCAGCTGCTACCTGAGCTGCTCTCGGTTGACCCTCGCTTTAGGCGCTCAGTCAGGTCTCAATGACCTTGCTGTGAAAGTCCCCAAGGTCCAACTTGGCCTCCCACAGAAGATCATTTCTCCCCATTTCGGTTAGGCTTATGAAATGACCTTCCTGCTCATGTAGCATCAAACCAGGACTTGCAGAGTTTCAAAAGCGAGGTTAGTCAGCAGCGTTACTATTACATAACTGCTGTTAATGCCTATATAGATTAGCCTTGACATAAATAAAAAAACTAAAATATTTAATTGGACGAAATGTCCAAAACGTAATTACAATGCTGATAATAACCATGGCAGCGCAACAATACCCTTATTATTGCAGAACACACTTATAAGTGTCCTCTCTGCTATAAAAGTAGAAGTCTGCATGTGGAGCATTTGAACGATGATGCGTCTACACTTGAATATTTCAAAATGGAAGCTTGTAGCTTTAAAGTCCAACGATAACGAGTCCGTGGGAAGTTTCTTCAGTCTATCTGTTTTTAAAGGTCCATTTCCTGATCTTAGCATATAATATATTTGCTATATCCTCAAGAATAGGTTATTTTTTGTAAAGTTTAGTTGATTCCGATGTTGCATTTTGAAGTTACAAGCGAATTAGTTTGAATCGTTTTAACTGTCAGCCGGGACTCGAACGTGCAAATAACTGTAAAACAAACTGTTTTTGTTGTGCGTCACTGCTGCCAGTTAAAACGAGATTTTAATGAACATTATAAAAGAAACAATACAAAGTTACGGAATTTCTTCTAGAGTAGATTGAATTTGCATGTTGGGCCAACGGTTCAGATGACATAAAAATATCAATTTCTTTGAGGTGGTAACTCGGAGGATACCGTTACGTTTATCAGCATCTCTAGGTCACATGGCAGCACAACATCATGCAGCATTTGCAAATAACAAGCCGGGATTGCAATGTTCTCTCCACAAATCTCTCTCTTTGAAATATTTGCATTCTTGTGATTATTAAACTTTTACGAAAAAGTTCTGGTTTTGCCAGTCAGGTTTGAACTGCAGACTATTGAGTTATCTAATAGCCAGGTTTAAGGGATCCACTTTTAGAAGCTGAAAATAGATTAGCGTTTAGGTATACTTTTATGTTTTCACAGGCTAAAAAAGTTTGATTAGTTAATGCTCATTTTGATCACAAAGGCGGTAACACAATTCATCCCTTAAACCTAGCCATTAGATAACCCAATAGTCTGTAGTTCAAAGCTGGCTGGCAAAACCATAACTATTTCGTAAACGTTTCATAATCACCCCTAATCACAAGAATGCAAACGAGGTGCAGTAAAGCGCTTTAATGGAATAATGGCAATACCTCATTTGCATACTTGAGACTTCTTAATGAAACGTCTCCCAACTATTTATACTCCACGGCTACCTCATACCTAAAATTAGCCTATCAGCGATTTGCTATTTCCTGAACCATCGGACAAAAAAAAAAATCGTTAAAAAATCATGTATTGGTAACATAACCTGTAAGTGGTTAGCTTGAAACCTCCATATTAAAGAACAAACCAGTACATTTTCCTAATTCTAGAATTCCGACTTGAGATCAGAAATCCTTTCCATATCCCAGATTGTTAAAGTGTTGATATGTGCACCCATGACTGTACAGGTTGACACCAACACGGACATTGATTTGTTGATTCTGGTGTGCAACACAATCAGCTGTTTGGTGTACACTTTGAGTCACCAACACTACATGTCAATTTACAAATTTCTATGTACTTCCTTCTTTTAAACTTTGTTATTTTTTCACTACAGAATAAAAATAATTGAATATATTAACGCGGCGACAGATCCACATAAACGTGCTCAAGGCGACTGCCATGAAAGGCGCTCAGCACATCAGAGAAACCATGATACCAGAACAGATTTATGCCAAGAAGCTCGATTTTAGAAGCAGGAGGAAAACCGGAGAGTACCCGGAGAAAACCTGCGGGAACACGAGTCTGGATCGAGAAACCAACTTCACATAAAGCCGCCGAGAACGAGCCCCTGCCGGGGATCGAACCATAGACCTCATTGGTGAAAGGCGAGGGAAGATACGCTGCACCAACCCGTTCCCCCCTTAACATAGTTTAATGGAATTATACACAATTATCCCTGATTATATTTTTGTCTGTATCTACGCATGTTCCCTTGCTTTCCCTTTAAACCTATACATCACAGCTTAATATAGTATATAGGAAACAACAACTCATGACATCCTACTAAGGAATAACCTTTTTTGTAACTTTGCATTGCACCATGCTTGGAAAATTCCTATCTATAGCAGGTTTTTCTAGAAAGATCCCCGAGCATAAACACACACAGTTCTCTCAATGTTTTTTTTCTCTCTCTTAACCGAGAAAATTGATCATTTAGTAGCATAATGTCCTTATATTTGGAATAACAAAAACGTGATTTGAGTATCATAAGAAAAATATCATCAACAACAACATGTAAAAGCCGACGAAAACACGCACGAAATATGACGTCAACGAAAGGCCGAATTCAAAATGAAAAACATTTTATTATTATCTCTATAATAAATCTATAATACATCCAATTACTTGTCTCGGAATAGGACAGTAGCAAATTGTGCATGAGAGTTTGCTACGGGACGTGAAAGATAACTATCAGATTAGCTAAATAAATGTCATTTATTATTGACTATAGTTAATGTGTGACTACTCCGACCTAAATTTAGGTTCACGATGCTAGCATAACATTATTATTTGCTCGATTGTTATCGCTATCGATCGTGACTGGACAGCAAACTTTCAAAGGAAATATGTCGAATGGTGTCCCGCTTAAAGTGTGCACTGTATATCTATTTATCATATCCCGATATTGTACCGCCAGTTGGACAGTAGTTACGGTCGGTCATCTTAGCAGAAATATGAGCCTCATTTTAAATTGAAATGGTTACCTTTTCAAGCTGAACTGTATCCCACTCACACCCAGATGATGGCGGCCAAGTCTCATTCAAAATAACAGCTGGGATAGCAGCTCAGAGATTGCAAAGCCATGACCCCTTACGACCTCGCCCTCGTCCATTCTTCATTATATAAATATTTAAAAAATACCCTTATACACAGTGTGTCAAAAAATGTAACATTCAAAAATTATTTTTTGAAAGGTAAAATAAATCACTTTGATATAAACGTGATATAATGCCATGAGTTTAACACTTTTATAGCGACATGAAATATTTCCCCCAACAATTTGGACGATTGTAAAGGCCATTACAGCACAATTACGAAAGGCCACTCTTATTGGAAGATCATTTGCAAGCTGGAGTGTGTTCATTTTGTGGATGTGACACAGATGACAGCGCAAATCAATTATATATTAGGCCAGTCAAAATAGAATAAATGATGCCTTAACCCAAAACTAATTGCAAACGAATCGTCTTCTTCAGAATTGTATTAAAACCCTTAAAAACTATATCTCAAAATTTACCAAAATCTAACGAGTGGAACATATATTTTCAAAGGGGTAAGGTTTATACAGGGGTCAAAATATGAAAAGGATCAAAACGCGTCGAAAAGTATGCCAACGTGTTCGTCACCTTTCCAGGATTAAAAAAAAGTATAGGTTGCCCTATCTGCAAGTTGTAGTTCAATAGTTATGAGTCAAAATAGGTTCAAGGTCACAACAGGGGTAAATTTTCAGATATATCCATTCGTTATAAAAATGGTGTCAAATTGTTCGTCTAATGATATAGGAGCCGAAAATATACTGGTTACACCGTCTATAATATTCGTTGCATAATTGGAATGCAAAATGTGACTGGGGGGCTACATGGTCTGTGGGAGCTCACTAGTCATAGCTCTGTAATTCTTACATAGAATGTTCAAACAAAGAATCTATTTACATTTTCTTATTGGGACAAATTGAACAATTTACAACCAGTCCGGTCAAAATCTGACATTCTATAAATTTTGCCCCAGGATGACCTTGAACTGTCATGTGCCTATTGTACTGAAACTATAACTCATAGATAGGGCAAATTATACCTTTTTTAAACCTTAGGAGTAGCTCAATAAATTGGTACATCATTTAAATCAATTCGAACAATTCTAATTTGTTACCCCTGTACAAATGTTTCCCCCTTATTTCAACATGTTCCACTAGGTTGATTTTGGTAAACGTTTAATATATTATTTTTGACAATTTAACAGTATAATAACACCAAAATTGTTTCTTTTGCAATTTGTTTTGGGTCAAATCATAAAATGACTGGACTATATTGCGATACGGTTAAAAGATGATGGAGTCAAGTGTATCCCTTCCTGTGCTTGGATTTCTTTGGAATGGCCTTCTTATGTTGTTGGTGTTTGCCAAAGTTCTTGCGGTTCTATCGCCTTACACTGTTGTGTCTTGTATTTTGTCAAAGTTTCATTTATTGTATTCTTGTTTGGTAAGTGAAAAAAAGGAAGATGCTGAGAAAACAAACGAATTATTTCTACATGGCTTTTGGTCTGAATGAAAGTTGTCACCATAAATACAATGCTTATCAGAGACATAATCCAGCTATTACGTGAATTAAAAAAAAAATCAAATGTTAATCTGTCACACCTCTTCCCAATCCAATGCTTTTTCGATACCTCTTCGCGCCAAAAAAGGTGAACAATGAGAAATTTTAACTCAAAGATAATGCTTGTGTTTTCGGTTTGTTCCCTCTTACAAATTTATTTCAAGGGCACTGTAACCCCACGATATTATTTTGATAGTGAGAAGTAGATCATTGGTGATTACCACCAGCGTCGTTTACCTTCAGAGCTCATCCGTTTTAGAATGTGCACTCTTGGTGTAGTTTCTCTTGGAAGGCAACGGGGATGTCAGAAAAAGTTCTAGTGCTTGGTAGGCAACTTCAGAGGTTCCTGGGCTTCGGACCAGGCTTTGGTGGATTCAAGGCTGTCTTTGCTGCATGGTCGATGATCTTCTTCCTCTTTCCCTTTGGAATGCCGAGAGCTGAGAGGCATCTTGGCAGGGGATGTATTATACAAGCCTCGGCTTCCTATCTCAATAGGGAAGTAGTGAGTTGTCACATTCTGCAACAAGTTCACTATATTTGCATTTCTTTCTCATATTTGCATCAGCCATGTTTTGCTCAATTGGCACTGTCAGTTCTATATGTACTGCTATCTTGGCTAATTCTGAGTAGATAATGATATCTGGTCGTTTTGCGTCTCCAAAATTTGTGGAGGGAATATAATTGGATTGTGTTCTTCATCCATAAGAAACTTCCAGTCATTGGCCTGGCTCAGAATTCGCACTGGCATTGCACTTGGTAGCAGCACAGGTTGATTTCTGTAAGCTTTCCCTTCCTTTGTTTGGAATCGTATTGCTAGGACATTTTCTTGGCCAGTAGCACACGACAAGCTTGTGTTGGCTTCTGTGATGTAAGGAAGAAGACTCTCGGCAATTGCTCTGAGTGTTTGATCATGTCTCCAGTTATATTTTCCACTATCAAGAGTGTGCTTACAGCCATTCAGGATATGAACGAGGGTGCAGTACTGATGGTTGCATAGCTGACAAAGACCTAAGTTGGTTTTTCCCCAGAGCTTGGCTGGAGTGGGGAGTGTGTTGTGGATGGAGTTCACATGAAATGCAAGTAGTTCAGGAGACCACAGCTAGGTATATCATCTAAATCACCACTATTTTGTTCATTTATAATCATATTGTAATTGTTCACAGTTCAATTCGTACGTCTCCAATTATGAAATGACAATAACAAATAGAGATTCTGAAAAGACAAAAAGTTTCAAATCAAAGGAGTTACATCAACTTTCAAAATTTACCAACTTTGTTTCAAACAACAACAGTAGCCCAAAGTGGTTGAAAGTGATATTTTTTAAGAATGTACTGCCACAACATGCTTGTATATTTGATGTTGAGATGAAATAAAGGGCATCGCAGGATAAGGAGCAAATAAGGTTTGAATCAGTTTATAAGCAGGCTATCGGAATGGTTTATAAAATGTCTGTCTCTTATCTAGTCATAATATATAATTTCTGTCTATAGATGTCTAATGCATGTGTGGTCATATAGGTTATTAATATGGAGGCCTTTTTATACAGTATGGAATCTCTTGTTGTTTTTGTTTCTCTTGTAACAGGAATAACTTGCCAGAAATGAGAAGTTTTTATTTATACAATGTGATATTACAGATCGTCGTGTGAGACCAAGAATTTCGTAATTGCTATAGCTGCCTTGTGATAAATCTGTGTGCTGCTATGTTAGGATAACTCTCACCTTATCTTTCCTTGAATCAATGGCTCTTGAAATGGTTCTTTAGGCGACTGTGTCGCCTGAAGAACCATATCAAGAGCCACTGACCAGAGACTTGGCATAGTACATGTAGTATGTTTGATGGGAATTTCTGACAAATGGCAGCTATTGTACTTATGACCTTCTTGCACTTGTACGACGAGATATACATTGGACTTATTATTTTTCAATTACTTTGGCGATATCAGAAGTCGCCAAGTTAGGCAAAAATTATTTGCTTATCCTTTACCGACCGATCGACCTTGTTTTTGAAGATATAGAAAAATGTTATATTGTACAACAGAATACAGTTATGTTAGACTGAATTATTGCAAGGGTAGAATGAAACATCTCGGGTTGTATGCACTGTGGCATACCATAAAAATGAAATAAAACCTGCTTTAAAATGTTAAACAAGTCTGTCAGAATACTTTACATTGCAATTAAATTACACCAAACATACCAAAACAGCGTTTTAAAAGTCTGACTTGGGGATTTTCCGAGAATAGCGCCTTAATTTTTTAACAAATCATGTTTTTTGCAGTTGCTTATCATGTTTTTGCGGTTCTTATTTTTTATATTTTATATTAAAAGCACACCAGAGCATTAACAGAAACAATGCAAGGGTAGTGCTGGCCAAATAGCTCCGGTGCAGCGATTCACCTCCTTTTTGGAAAAAAAAAAAATCCAGATATGGGATTTATTCTGGAAAAGCATTCCAGTTGCGGGCAGATGATGAAACAAAGATCTCTGGTGGCTAAATTGATTTTAACCAGGAACTTCATAGCTAAGCCGTGGGATCTAATGGAGTAGCTGAGTCTGGGAACCAACGGTAGATGTCCATTGGTCCAACAGTCCTTGATTCTCTCCATAGTGCATATACGGCGGAACAGTGTGAGAGTTCCAATCACTCTGTTGATTCACAGAGGCGGCATTTGATGTGCTTTTCTTATCATCGCTCTTTGAGTGGGAACTAGATTGGGGCAGATTCACGGAGGAAGCCAACAAATTGGGGTGTAGACTTAGCCATCTTTGGCTAATTCTGATAGATAATGAATATCTGTTCTTTTGCAGTCTCCAAAATTTGTGGAGTGGAATATCTGGATTTGTGTTATTCCTCCATAAGAACTTCCAGTCTTGGGCCTGGCTCAGAAATTCCACTGGCATTGCACTTGGTAGCAGCACAGTTTGATTTCTGTAAGCTTCCCTTCCTTTGTTTGGAATCGTATTGCTAGGACCTTATCTTGGCCAGTAGCACAACGACAAGCTTGTGTTTGCTTCTGTGATGGTAAGAAGAAGACTCTCGGCAATTGCCTGATGTGTTTGATCAATGCTCCAGTTATATTTTCCACTATCAAGAGGGTGCTTACAAGCCATTCGGGATATGAACGAGGTGCAGTACTGAGGGTTGCATAGCTGACACAGACCTAAGTTGGTTTTTCCCCAGAGCTTAAGTTTGGCTGGAGTTGGGAGTGTGTTGTGGATGGAGTTCACATGAAATGCAAGTAGTTCAGGAGACCAACAGCTAGTAAATATCATCTAAATCCCAGCGATTTTGTTGCATTTATATCATATTGTAATTGTTCACATTTCAATCGTACGTCTCGCATTATGAATGACAATAACAAATAGATTCTGAAATCAAAGGATTACCTCAACGTTAAAATTACAAACATTTGTTTTCAACACAACAACAAGTAAGCCAAAGTGGTTTGAAAGTGAATATTTTTTAAGAATGTACGCCACAAGCATGCTTGTTATATTTGATTTGAAATGAAATAAAGGCATCGCAGGATAAGGAGCAATAAGGTTTGAATCAGTTTATACAGCAGGCTATCGGAATGGTTTTTAAATTCTGTCTCTTATCTAGTCTAATATATAATTTTCTGTCTATAGATGTCTAATGCAATGTGTGGTCATAAGGGTTATTAATATTGAGGCCTTTTTATACAGTATGAATCTCTGTTGTTTTTTGTTCTCTTGTAACAGGAATAACTTGCCAGAAATGAGAGTTTGTATTTAATATCAACTGTAGATATTAAAGATCGTCGTATGAACCAGAATTTCGTATTTTGCTATAGCTGCCTTTGTGATAATCTGTGTGCTAGCTATGTTAGGACAACTCTCACCTTATCTTTCCTTGAATCAATGGCTCTTGAAATGGTTCTTTAGGCGACTGTGTCCCTGAAGAACCTATCAAGAGCAACTGACCAGAGACTTGGCATAGTACAGGTCGTATGGTTGCTGGGAATTCTGACAAATGCAGCTATGGTACTTATGACCTTCTTGCACTTGTACGACGAGATATACATTGGACTTATGATTTTTTTTCAATTACTTTGGCGATATCAGAAGTCGCCAAGTTAGAGGCCAAGATTATTTTCTTACCTTTACCGACCGATCGACCTTGTTTATGAAGATTATAAGAAAAATGTTATCTGTACAACAGACTCCAGTTATGTTAGACTGAATTATTTCAAAAATGGTAGAATGAAAACATCTCGGGTTCATGCACTGTGGCATACCATTCAAATGAATAAAACCTGCTTTAAAATGTTAACCAATCTGCAGAATACTTTACATTGCAATTAAATTACACCAAACATACCAAACAGCGGTTTTTGTTAAAAAAGGTCGGACTTGGGGATTTTCCGAGAATAGCGCCTTAATTTTTTAACAAATCATGTTTTTTGTGGTCAGTTGCTTTCATGTTTTATGCGGTTCTTATTTTTTTTAATATTTTATATTACAAGCACACCCGCATTAAAGAAAAATGCCAGGTATTGCTGGCCAATAGCTCGCGGTGCAGCGATTCCCTCCTTTTTGGAAAAAAAAAAAAATCCAGATATGGGATTTATTCGGGAAATCATTCCGTTGCGGGCAGATGATGGAACAAATGATCTCTGGTGGCTAACTTGATTTTACCATGAACGTTCAATAGCTAAGCCGTGGGATCTAATGGAGTAGCTGAGTCTGGGAACCAACGTAGAATGTCCCATATGGTCAACATCCCTTGAGTCTCTCCATAGTGCAATATACGGCGGACAGTGGTGAGAGTTCCAATCCTCTGTTGATTTCACAGAGTCGGCATTTGAATGTGCGTTTCTTATCATCGCTCTTGAGTGGGACTAGATTGGGGCAGATTCACAGGAGGCAAGCACAAATTGGGGTGTAGACGTAGCAGCTTTGTAATACCGTGCCGCCAGGAGATGTCTTTATATAGAGTGAGGCCAGCATATATTTACGTTATTTGCATCTGTTGCACCAAATATGAAGGGTAGTCAGGGCTATCTTGTCCTCGCTTCGATTGGATATAGTGACGGCCTTATTTTTTTTTTTGGGGGGGTGGGGGCCAGAAGGCATTCCAAACGTAGCCCAGTTTCAATTTTTTGCTCAGGTCCGGTGTGAAAGTATCATACAAACCGCAGGTAATCATAGTCGGCCTCCACAGACGACAACGGGATAAAGTGTGAAACGAATGTTGCGTATAGAGTCGACTGAATAGATTGGGGGGAGGGCCCTATTGTTCAACCATTGTTCTCTGACTGTGAATCCGGAGAACTATATCTCCTGTCACACGGCAACTTCTATCATTTTTAGACGTATTAATGAAAGACATCGTCAGCATAAAAGATTGTAGTGTTTAGGATGCAGACTATAAATATAAAAGAAAGGGGCTGAGGTGGAGCCTTGTGGGATACCTGCATTGATGGACTCTGCTGGAAGATTTGGCCATTCAGGACAATCTTCAACGAACGATATTTTTATATTTTTGTACTGGCATGGATGTGCGAAACATAACCTGCAAGTGTTGGCTTGAAATCCGTGTATTAAGACAATGCAGTACTTTTTTATCTGATTTTGTGAATTTCTATACGTGCGTATCAAAATTCGACTTGAAATCAAAAAAGCCTTTCCCGGTGAATCTCACAGATTTTCTCACAGCGTGATATTGTGCACCATGATCAAAACAGTTTGACCTACGAACCCAAATATTATGATCTTTATTTATTTTGTCTTGTGTAACTCAATCAGCTGTTTAGTGCCATTTTGAGATGCTGTTGCTGTATGTCGATTTGCGGGAACGGTATGACACATGTCCTCAAATACTTCATTTTTTTCACTATTTGGTGGTTTCTTTCAACATTAAAGCAGTTATATGGAATTGTACACCACCCTGAATTATAATTTAAAAAAATGCATTTCCACATTTTTTTTTCGATTCTCCTCTCGCATTAATCGCTGCTAATAGCCTTTAACGTAAGAAATCATTGCGACGCAAATGCACATGAAACCTACCTATTGGCAACAAGCTTTTTTCGCGCTCTATTTGCCAATGCTGTATAGGAGCCATTATAATAGAAGAGTCATGAATATGCTTTTTTGTCTATGAACAGGATCAGTCATATCCTTTTTTTCTTGCGGAAGTATTATGAGTAAGTTTTAGGAAGCTTAGTCTGCCCTTTAAACAATTTGACTAAAAACCCTACCCAAATCTCGACTCTTGTATGAGGCAAATATGACAGATTGGCGCCGAGTGATACCTTCATTTTCCCGTCTGAGAGAGTATTCGTGAAGTATTTTTATGCTATATCATTTTACAGCGAAAAGACTGGGAAATGGGATCTTAAGTACAAATTTCTCCATTGTTGTAAATTTGATTTGCACTATTTTTTTAAAATCAGAGTAATTTGATTACATGTATCAAAATATCGAAAGTCCTTATTAAGAATTTAGAATAAATTGGGACATGTTCAGTTCCAAATCTAATACGTGTACTAATATGACAATTTAATAATTTCAGGTGGCATATTCCGTCAAAACTGCCCTTTCCGAATGCAGCCTGGTACGCATGTTTAAATTACCACAAGAATAAGTTTTAATTCCTCTTTTGGGAAATGTCACATATAGGGTGTCCCAAAAATATGTAAATTATAATCCACAATTCAAATCATTTTTTGATATTGTCAACTGAAAACTCTCATACCATATGTTTAATATTACAATATTCATTATTTACTTTCATTCTTTCTTCCATATTTATTTGCTTTCATTCTTCTATTATTTTTAAGTGTTATCATGCAATGTATTATCAATGAGCACTGAATAACATAAATAAATCAATCATCATTTACTGCACAGTATTATCATATGGGGGAAAGTGTTGGCGCAGCGTATCTTCCCTCGCCTTTCACCAATGAGGTCCCTCGGGTTCGATTCCGGCAGGGGCTCGTTCTCGTGGCTTTTAATGTGAATTTAGTTTCCTCGAAAAGTGAAATTACGATGTTTTGCCGTCAGTCATAGGGCTACGCTCTACAATGATTTCTCACAGGTATGTTCGTCCTAAATTTTACAACACCGATTTTTTTTTTTTTTTTTTTAAATAAATTAACTCAAAAATTAATTCATATTGATCTCACTGGGCTACCAGCCGTAATTACCTTCAATAGCTGAACGTCGAAATTATGTATGTTTTTTTTCGTGAAACTGTTATTTTTAACTGCTTTCCTTGTAAATAAAAGCATATGTTTGTACCTTTGTTAAACTTAGTTTTCACAGTGGTTTCTTATTACATATTTTAAAACCCGAGTCCGAGAAAAAGCACTCATTTCTTACAATGATGTGAAACATCCATAAGTTCGCGCAGTCTCTGACGGTTTGACGTGCATGGGGATGATGTAATGGATAGCTCAGGTGCAAATACATCTTGGGTTCATTCATCATTCATTAAATGAGATATACCTGGGACGGGTTGGGGTGAAGCAAGGGTAATTGTTTTGATGTGAAAAACTAAACTGTCAACAAAGTCAAATCCACACACCACGTATAGTTAAGCTATATCAGAAGCAGGTAGATTTGTAGGACATGGTTCTACTTTTAAATTTACTATGATTTTTATTAATTAGCTTTATCTCTCTCTAATAATATAGCCAGCCATGTTGGTGACAAGAGAGACGCATTCCAGTACTACAATACCTTCACCTGTCATGATCCCTGTGCAATCGTTAAACATGGCATCGATTGAACAGCTTAATGTATTGTAGTCCTGGAATGTATGCATCTTGCCCACAACCTGTCTTGTGGCTTGACGTCAATATCAATACTGTCTATTGGAACAGCGATCGGATAAAAAAGCACAAACGGAACTTTGGCGCTATAAGGATCGCCGGAGGGATTGAACCAACTTATTTTCTTTAAGGTGCGATAATTCTACGACAAGATATATAAGGGAGTTTCCGTAACCTGACCACTGACACACTTTTTTCGACACACTTATGGATTCGGAAAACCCTTCAAGGAATAAAAGCACGGGCTTATTCCGGGTTCAAGGAATAAAGCCACAGCCTTTATTCCGTTCAGGTTTCCGTATTCATACGTGTGGTCAATGGGGCCAAGGTTACGCAAACACCACGATAATTCTTATTATCGTGTTGTGGGAAGTGCAAACTATGTAGTATTCACAAATGTCGTCTATCTTTCAATATGCATGGATTCCCCTTAATCATACCGTTATTCTATTAACTGCACATAATTATTACACACAAAAAGTTGGAAATCGGTATGTACATGTGATTTCTAGGTACAAAGGGGTGGTTGAAACTCTAATATTGCACTGCAAATGACCGAGCCTTACCAAAACCACAATAGAAAAGCCCATAAGGTTCCTTACCAGATTCAAATCAATCGCTTAATTAGATGCATGGCAGAAAATTGCTCGCATCATTTTCCTTGCCCTTCATCAGAGAATAAAATACCATTCCTCCTTAAAAAGTGTCACATTTTATTATGTTGATGACATTGCTTTAATTATTCCTCATAGTATATTATATCAAGTACAAATATGTAATTAGCCCAGACGAAGACCTTCAATTTGATAACAAAATTGCTAATAGCTATGTAGGTCGCCAAAGTTGTTCGATTATGCCTCAACGTAAATTCATTGTTTACCACTTGGCGTCTGTACCATACTTGCCTATTTTGCAAGTTTTCTCATGGGGAAGGAAATGTTCATTGAATTTTGTTTTTTCAGAAAAAATAAAGGGTTTGCAACCTACCCCTTCAGAGGAAGTGACCTGTACATGTTAATCACCCTCAGTTTTGGTAAGATTAGGGTGTAAACCCTGACTGTCCCAACCATGCTCCTTGGACTGGTATTAAGCCATCGGTCCCATTGTTGGGAGAGTCATCCTCATTTCCAGTACGAGTAGTGGTAGAATTCCGGACTGATCCCACGCCATTCTGGTACCCTAGGTGCTGGAAAGCAGTGTTTTTAAACACCTGTAGATACCCTGGGAGGTTAGCCGTCGGTCCATGGAGATCATACGCAGTCAGTTTCAGCATGGAGTTATAATTTGATTCAGTATTATTCCAGTCATTCTTCCTGCAACTGTAATTAAGTGAAATGATGAAACCCTCGAGTCTCAACATAGCAGCAGCGCAATTAATTTCAACCGTGTTTCTGCTGCGATAATTTATGATTTAGTGGGGTGCCCCTACCGAGATCGCACACCACCAAAGTATTTGATGTTTTGAAATACATGATTTCTATATCATTTTTTTTAAAAAAACCTTGTCAATTTGATACCGATACAGAATAGGATTCGACATACAGGCATGTGGATAGCCCCGCCTTTTTTCCACCCGACCACGAAACACCGTTATTGTATCCGAGCAAGGAGTACTTTCGAAGGCCTGATTTGTTTGTAGATTCAAATGTATTTCATTTTCCTGTATTCCAAGTATACAGGGGTGTCTCCAGAAGAATTACACCCTAACTATTGGTGACCATAACTTCAAAAGTGAGTATCACATTTGATAAAGAATCTTAAACCACATAATTTTTTTACTATTTTACTGTAAACAATACTATCCATTCGGTTCAAGTAGTTTTGAAGAAAACATAAGCGATTATGTAACACATGTAAATGGATACTTCCTTCCAAGTTTTGTAATAAAGTGATTCAGACAAACAGGCGAGAAATACATCAATAAACTTTCATTTCCGTTTTCACTTTATTTCTTAAACAAAATATATCATGAATTTTGCACCAGGTTCAACACAATTGTACATACGGTACACAAGAAATTACATCTTTCTTTTTCACTTCAAATTGGAGAAATGTCCGTGAACATCGTCATCTTTGTTTCCCTGAAGGCGTGTTTGCTTCACCAAGATGTTGTGACGACAAGTGTCGCATCAGGTTACGTCAATGAGCTTGTTCTACAACGTACAGCAGTAATCTTTCTGAGACCCAGGTATAACGTTTTGTCTGCACTAGTCCTTTAAATATTAACTTGCACTCAACGATATATACTCTACGCACAATGCCACCCAAATTGCTTAAGCCCTACAGCGATGGTATTTTTTTGTTATAGAATACCTACCTATTACACAAAATACGGCGTGATTTAGTGGTGTGCTCTCCTTCAACTATAGAGAGCGCAACCAAGCCAATAATGCTCCCATTGAAATACCCGTAAAATAGCTTACATGGATCGTGTTTACCTACCCCACTGCTGGAATATATTTGATGTTTGATACAATTTCTATATCCGATAAAGACGATTTGTTTTTAAATATCCTGGTCATTGATATAATTATGCGGGGATAGTATTCAAATTCGGGCTACGTGAATAGCGCCATCACTTTCATCAACTGACACTTAAAACTCATTGCGGCATACGATCACTGGGTACTTCCGAAGGCCTAATTTCTTGCTAGATTCAGATTTCTTTAATTTTCTGATACCCGAATCTACCCACCATTACACAACTGTGAGTAATTTGTCCAGTGTTGTCTCCCAAACAACCTTTGAGTCATACATTTTGTGTCAAACAACGTTGGTAAAAAAATTAACACGTGCTTTCAACCGTGTCCACATTAGTAGGACACTTTTACTTATGAGTAGCTTGTAATGTGATCGCCAACCACATCCACAGTTTCAGATTTCATTCTATATCCAATACTTTGTACATATTGAAACAGACTCTGAACCTAAACAAAATCCGCTGGTTCTGTTATCTCAAAATGATGTTGATCATTTTAACTGTACCTGGCGATGCCATCACGTCCTCACACACGGTGGTCCACTATGATATTTATATCAGATATACTTCCACATACTATTTTAGGAATATATTTTAAAATTGCTTAATTTGAAGGTACGCGAATGTTTTAGAAAAGGGTGAACCCCAGTTTTTTTACATTTATTTCTTTGTTTGTTTGTTTTTTTTGATTTTTTATTAGAACACAAGGTCAATCAGAGTGCTTGTGCACTTCTTCTAGCTGTTTATTTATGATACTGCGTTGGGTCCTTAGCTCTGCTGGCAATACTTGATGATTCGTGTACTCCTGAGGCTGTTGCACGACGGGAGACCGTGGAGTGAAGCGGTCTTAGCTTAGAATACCTTAGTCAGAAAACCTTATTCTTCGTGTAACTCCTGAGGCTGTGCCACGACTGGAGAACACGTAGGGATTCACGGTCCTTAGCCCTGAATTAATAGTCAGAGGTATCTATAAACTGGTTGTAGTCCTTTAATTATGTTATTAATGTGCACGGGACGAAAGGAGACCGAGAATCCCAGAGTCCTTAAGTTTTGGATTAATAGTCAGAGTATCTTATAACGCGTGTAGTCCTTCGTTTAGGCTATTATAATGTTTCACCAGGCATAGAGACAGTGACTCATATGGTTCCTTAAGGTTGGATTAATTGTCAGAGTATCTTATAACTCGTTGAATCCGTAATTGATGCTATTATGATGTTCACAGGAAGTTACTGCATAGAGACCAGCGTGAATCCTATGGTTCCTTTGAATTTGGGATAAATCAGAGTATCTTATAACCAGCGTAGTCCTTAATCTTAGGCCCTATTATGATGTTCACGAGGAAAAGAAAAATAGGGTGCATAGAGACCGTGAATCATAGGGGTCCTAGGTTGTATTAATGAGTCCAGTATCTTATAACTTGTGTACGGTCCTTACTTAACTATTATTGTTCAAACTGCCAACCGAACGGAAGAATAAAAAGATTCATGTTGTCTCCCGTATTCATCCCCTAGTCCCCTTTATCTTGGATTAATAGTCCGAGTCTCTTATAACTTGTGTAGTCCTTAGGCTATTATGATGTTCACGCGTAGAGACCGTGGATCCCAGAGTCCGTAGCTTGGATTAATAGTATAGTATCTGAATCACTTGTCTAGTCCTTAATGGACTATATATGTTCACGGCGTCGAGACTCGTGGACCCATAGTCCTGATGTTGATTATCAGTGCAGAGTAATCTTATAACTTGTGTAGTCCCCCCACCCCCCCCCCCCCCTCATTGCACAAGTCTTGTTCAAATATTATCCCCAATCTTCCTAGAGGAGCTTTAAGGATTACTGTAGATGGATTTTGTATTTGATTCTACAGATATAGATTACGACTTTAATAAAGATGTGTCGGTGTCTTTAAATTGAACCCATTTTGTCACTAAATTATCAATTTAGTCAAAATATCTTATGTCTTTGCTCTCCCCCTGAGGTTTTTTTTTGATTATGATGTACACGGCGCGGAAACAGTGGACCCAACGGCCACTTTGCTTGAATTAATCGTACGAGTCATCGTATGACTTGTGTATCCTTAGGTAATCCGATATGTACCGGCGTGGAACGGTGATCCCCGTCCTTAGCTTGGAGTCAGAGTATCTTATTACTCGTGCGCCTGAGGCCCGTTATGACGTGGCACTGCCGGTAGACCGTGGATCCACTGTCCTTCACAGGTAAAAATTCCCAGTTGATCCCCAGTTGAAAGTGGTTTCATTTGCCGTGGACGTGATCTAACTGTTTCAACTGTTTTTAACTGTTTTTAAAAGGCTGGTCTTAACTGAGTTCAACTGGTCATAAAACCTAGTAAACGAATCACCGATTCAACTGGATATTTAACTGGGACAACGGATTTCAACTGGTTCCGTTGAAACCAGTCACCTGGATCAACTGGCATTTGGACTTGGGTTTATTTTGGGACATAGTCATAATGGTATCTTATGACTTGTGCAGCCCTGAGGCTATAATTAGATTATGATATACACATTATTAGCTTGGATCAATATCGAGTATCTTTGAATGTTTTAGATATGTACGGCCTGGAGACCATGGATCCCACGGCCCTTAGCTTGGATTAATAGTCCGAGTATCTTATGCCTTTTGTAGTTTTATTTGACCTCCCTTTTTGTTATTAAACATATTAATTTGATTTTTCAATTTTATTTGAGAAAAAGGTTTCTCATTGAAAAGCACTTTGTTTATTTGGAAATCTCCTCTTGTTCTATATTGAGATCAGACCTGAAGTTGTTCTTTAAAGAATAGATTGTGCAGAGAAGTGAATGGTCGCATTCCCAAAATTTAGAAAACTGAGTCAAACTTTGTTTGCTTTGAGATTCAAAACCGATTGCCAAAGTGTGGGGATTCCTCATCATGTTATAAATGTGTATGTGATGGCATGCAGATGATGTAATTATGTGAAATCCAATTGGTCAGTGCAAGATCATGTTTATGCATAAAAAAACAAAAACAAAGATGATGCTGAATAATGACTATTGTTAGAGAGGGGAATCTAGCTGTGAGAAGTGTAAATACTACTCACTGAACAAGACTTGGGGCCCACAGTTTTGTAACCACGATCCTATACAGTATTGTATAGCTATTTTAATCTACACAATGGTATCATTATGCTTTACATAGGGCCAGGATTTATAATACTTTGGAGACCGCCGGAGCCTTGAAACTAAACTTTTGCTGTCGTCTTTTAACAAAACTAGTTAGTTTCGGATCAAAAGGTGATTCCAGTTTATGGTCCTAAATGAGGCCATTAACGGAAATGCAGACGGATGTGGTGGAATAACTGGAGATTTATTGCAGATTTAGTGTCGTCGACATGGAAACAATGTCGTCTGAACTGCTGGACAAAAGTTACTAAGAAGATTCGCATTGGAATATACCATGGATATTTAATGTAACTATATGCGCTTTTTTGGATCTTCGCTGTGGCTCGTTGAAGAACGGCAACGCTACTTTTAGTTGAGACATAATGAACTTTTAGTAATATTAGTATTGTTAATGTAACTTTGAATTGTATAATATTGTGGCTTGGTATATACCAAATTCCTGGATCCAATCCGATAAAATCATTAAACGTGTTATTATATTAAAAATTCAAATCAACTTTTGCACAAGGCTCATTTGATTGTGTTACTAACAGTATTTCTGGCCTTTGATGTCCACGAGACAGTGGGCAATCGCCTCTGGAACGTCGAAAGACGTCGAGAGTTTTATAAATTTACACACGATTTTTATTCGAAAATGCAAATCGATTTGACGTCGTTCTTAAAACGTCGATTCAATTTGCATTTTCGAACGTAAATTTATAAAACCGTCGACCTGTTTTCGACGTGCAACGTCGTTTCTGATTCGACGCGACGTCGCCTCTAAACGACTACCCCGCTGTGCATGATGTCCGTCGAGGAAAACCGTGGGGATCCCGCGTTTAAACGATACACATGACTGAAACGTAATAATCAAAGAAGATATTAACCATGGATCGAACCATATATTAATCATTTTAACGATTCAACGCCTGTATACTAATACCATTTAGGTTCAGAGCCCATACCGAAACCCTGCAACCCCGGGGATTTTGGAGAACCATATTTTGGAAACCTTATACATATAGCTATTAAAATCAGGTTGTCTGCAAAAATCCAAATTCATGCACTATGGACTACTTAGTCGCACCCTAACACAACCCAGGAATAGTGAACCACCTTTTGGGCCATTCTTAACCTTCCTGCCTCTAGAGGGCGTCATATTTCAAATGGCCACCAAAACAAGGAAACACCGTGTATTTACACACTTAATGCCTCTTTAAAGGCAAATGCCAGTGTCACCTAATTAATCCTTTGTCATGCACCGGTGGATTTAGTTTGAGGTACGTAACACTGCAAATGAAGTGGTGAGCCTGTCAAGTGTATATATAGAGCGCTTTATGTAAAAATATTCTATGACTTGCTATACACTATACCACAACCCGAACCGCACTTCCTTAATTCACTGATCACCTTGAAACCGCATAACATGGTTTTGTCTTGAGTCTTGAAGTGTTTGACGGATGGTTACTAAGTGAGCACAAGCTTCTTTACTACTCGCCTGCTTGCGACAGCTTCAGGCCAGGAGTGTACGCGTAAGACGCAACCAAATTACTAACGTACTTCAACACACAGGTGCTTTGGTTGTGGTGTTCAGGAATTCCCCGGGGGAGCGAGCTCATGCCTCTCCTGCTCAGCATCTGTGCCAGCGACCGGCCTAAGAGTGCGGGAGCCTGTCGTTTTGTCTTGGAAGACAATCTTGGAATTGGCGCACAGATGCATATGTCAAAGGGAGACTCAAAGGGCCTCTAGATGTGCTCGCCCCTTATTGTGAGTAGAACCATCAGCGCGCAATCCATCCTGGGATCACAGTTGTATGCTTTCCGTCTGCATGGCCGTGCCAGGCGTCGCATTTGAGTGACCTGGTCTGGAGCGCCCCTTGATCACAGTCTGATAATCATGTTTTACTTAGGAGTCACCTTGGACTGCACTCTACCCGTATAACACCCACATCGGAAAGCAGTGGCATAGCTAGGGAGGGGCAAGGGGAGGGGTCACCGCCCGGACCAACCACTTCAGGGGCGCTGAATGTTTTGGAAAATAAAAGAAAAAAATAACCGTTGTTGTGATTTTTTTTTTGTATTGTCACAGGCGTTAGTCATCTCTTCAAGATAATGAGTTAACTGTGATCTCTCCGAATGCACTCAAACATACTATTTCACTCAAGTAGCTTCCACGGGCTCCAAACTCTAGACCCGTCAGGGGCAATATGTTCATCTGCTTTATGATGGTGAGATAACCGATAGCTCTCCGGATGCGCTGAAACATTCTAAAACCCAAGAGCTTCTGGGGGCTCCGCCCCTGGACCCCCGCAACGTTCAGCATAGTTCATCTGCTTCCAGATAAGGACATAACCCCTCTCCGAAAGCACTCGAACATGTTAAACTCAAGAGCTTCCGGGGTCACTGCCCCTGAACCCCCACAAGGGGCTTTTCCCCATTACCCTGTATGCCCGCATGCCCTGAGATCGACGGCGCTTACCCTGTGCTGCTCATGTGTGGAGTATGCTTGCCTTGTATGGGACGGGGTCAGCCCAGAAGCTTGACCCGTCGTTGGATGCCTCCTGCCGGCTTGTCGTGGGGTGTCTTCGGCCAACTCCAGCGGACAACTTATACATGCAGCAGCGTAGCATGCATGAGCATAGCTGCCAAGTATCTGGTATGGAGCGCCCTGTGTTTGGACAGAGTCCGGCTGCTGACCGCCTTAGGTCCGGGGTAGTTTCTTAGGCAAGTCCGGTCCTTTGAAATAGTCTCTACACTCTTAAATATTTTTACTCTTCTAGTGGTAAAATTTTAATCATTTGGATGTTAAAAAGGGAACAACCCTTCCAGCTGATTAAACTTTACTCAACCTGATAGACTAAAGCTTTTACTCCTCTAAAGTTTTTTTTTTTTTTTTTTTTAGTGGCATCTATTGGTATTGAGCCTGGTGAGCGTCTTCCACCTGGGGCTGGCTTCTCGTGGGCTGAGTGGCGGTGTCTCAGCTGATTGAGATCCAGAATCGGCCGATCAAAGGTTTCCTTGCAGAAATGAGTCTATCTGGAAGCAGATCAGGACACTGGAGCATCTCTTGGTCTGCCCAATGTTGGTGCAACAATGCACTGACAAGGACCTTGCAGAACTCAGTGAAGCAGCCAGACATTGTACATACCCACCTCTGGCTAGATCACATTTGAGAACCACTGTGTTTGGATATGATAAGAAGAATTTCCAATTTTAATAATCATTGGTATTGTTCAATTGGCGATCTTTTAAGCAATGCTGTTTCCTTGGTATACGAGCTTAAATGCAGCTCCTTTGATTCAGAAATTGATCTTCTCTTTCCTCCTCTTCTTGAGTCATGTCTTGTCTTTTTCTGCATCAGATTATTCTTCCTCTACTATTATGTCAGACAACTCTTGTGGCATCAACTCTCCTGATGGCCACTTGTATCTAGTGCACCATCATTTAACTTCCAACCATGATCATCTGGTGGAGGAATTTCTGGCTCTGCCACATCTGCCTGGTACCAAATCAGGGCTTGATAATTGGCTCTCTGGATGTGCATCCTCAACAAATCTTTCATACGAGTGCGCGCTGGCACATCAGTCGATCTTCCAAGGCTTAGGAAGGCATCAATATACTTGTCACGTTTTGACTTAACCCTCGTCTAACTGAGCCATTTTTGTAACAAACTCTCGACCGCCCCCCTTTGATTTTCGTTACTGAACATCCGATTCCTGTAAATTTGGTACCACAGGGTAGCTTAGAGTTTCTTCTTTCCATTGGTAGCAAAATAAGTGCCAACATCCCCATTATGACGTCACTATGACGTCATATGTTAGGAAAGTATGAAAATACATGTACTGATATAGGGTGGAAATTGATATTTTCGCAATTTTCAGCACCTCAAAAACATTTTATAGCACTAAATCCTCGCATTTTATAAACTAGTCATTTTCCATCAATAGCGCCAAACAACCCGCATGAAAAATTGAATGTCCCTAACATGTTTGCGAAAAATTGAATTTTCCCTATGTGTGTTTATTAAATTGACTTTTGCTAACAAGCGAATTTATGACGTCATGTGACGTCATGCTAGCATGTTTTTGCACCGCATGTTGGTATCAATGGAAATAATAGGACCGTAGCTATACCTTGGTAACCAAAATCAAGTGGCGCTGTGTGTTTCTTCTGTGTGTGCTAGGCCTGTTGGTACTTCCTCTCCGGATGGAGGTGGTTCCATTTTGCCCCCATTTTGAAAAAGCGCCCTCAACAGTTTACACCCAGGGTGGGGATTTTTGCAGAGAACCTGAATTCAGTTGCTTTGGTATAAGCTTCATCACAAAAATGGTTGGGTCCTCCCAAAAATCCCCGGGGGGGGGGGGTGCAGGGGGGTCATGGAAGCCCGTAGTCTAATTGTTTTACTCCACTGCCCGTAATGCCCCCCTAGAGGTTGAAGGAGCGTACCGCCTGTTGAACTACTACACGATAAAACAGATTTACTGGCAAAAGACTAACACTCTTTTTATCGATAAAGCGGATTTCACTCAATAAACTGGTTAATCGTTTTGATAACTATTTTTTTACTACTTTAAACTAAGGTGTCACACTGACAAACCGGGTTTATAGCCTGATCAACCGGGTTTATCAGCATTATTACACTAATTCATCCCCGGAGTGACTCTTGAAGCATCTCTGTGTTAAAATGCGCAAAAAACGCCTCTCTGGTTGTTTCGAAATTCCTTCACCTCACTCGTCGTGAATACAAACATGATCGCGAATGTACCATTATGCACTTATAATGATGTTTGTTATGAGTTCATATTTCTATAAAATCTATTCCTACCATTAATTTCCATGGCATTACGAAGCGATCAATGCGTCATTAATGTCTGTCTCGCGGACTGCGCAGTGATTTTTTTTTACTTCGCGTTGGCCAAATAGAGCGGGGGCAAGTCTGCAATCCAACGTATTCAGTGGTGTATGGGCATTTGGGAAGAACCATTCAAAAGATAAACGTCAATTATGACATCAACATGACTGCAGAGCGTGTCCGTCATGCACTCTCTCTGTAGCATAAGGCTACGCCTACCTCTTTATATTAATTGCAATTAGTAGTCACGAATGAAAGTTTTCGTCTGTTCTGGCTTAGCTAGACTATCGACATGTGACCGATGCTTGTGTTAATCTTCACAAACCCACTAATTGCTGGATTGGGATTCATGACCCGCCGCTGAGAAAATATCTTGTTTTAGCTATAGGTGAGTCTAATTAGTTACTGAGCCGTAACATAACAGGCAGCCTTGCTGATTTTGGTTTGAACTCAACTATAGGTTGTATATAAGTAAGGACCTACGATGTATTTGTCTCTCCAACTATGTAGTTAGGAATTTTGATTAGATCAGTCTTGCGACTGCCAGGTAGGCGGGCCACAAACACACTATCACTGAATGCATTTATCAGATTCACTTCAAACTTGGTTATAATACAGTTGATGGATCAAAAAAGATTTACACTCGTTTTTGATTTTTTTTCTACGGCGTGAAAATCTACCTAAAGTAGCCACTATAACCTATAAAACAAGATTATTTCACCTACTAGAGAAAAATTTGATTTTGGTTTTGAACTTTGCATTGGCGAGTTATGCTACTAAGACTAAGTGCCCATTTTTTCAATCTGTCCCGGAATCACTGTTGTTGAATGTGGCCAAAGAGACTCTGTCGGATGAGGTCTACACAGTACAGTCATGGCATTCTTTTACTTGCTTTATACCTTTGTTTAAACTGTCATCAGAAAAAAGTTCTCATATCTTTTCGCGGAAACTGAGTGCAAATATGTGGCAATCCTGTGCAATACAGCCGGTTGACCAAACCTTTTCCGCCGACTCCCCTTCATAATCTGATGGGGGGGGGGGGCTACTTGGGGAATCAATATTTGAACATTACACACATTCGTCGTCCATCAGCCTTTCCCTTTGCATCTCAATCCTGTCCTCCCCTTCCCTCTCTTTTCATCTACTCCCTTTCTCTATGTCCTTTTCCCACTTTCCTGCTTTACCGCTAGCTTAAGATTATTTCCTACTCAGACCCATGGGGAGGGGAGAATGCGTCCCCTTGCCCCTGCCCCTGTTTGTTGCGAAGTGTCATTGACTATTGTTAATAATCCATCAATTCATTGAATTGTGATTATGCTCATCGATAGCCGGCATGTTTTAATATGTTCGGCTCTTATTGCGAACTAGTCGGCCGTTTTAGTTCCGTTTTCGCCCAAAATTCTGGCCAAATTTTTCTGGAGCTAGTGGCCTTTCGCCGTAGGTTTTTATTTTTTGGAATTTTAGTACGGCAGTCAGTTTGGGTAACTTTTCTATCTTTTTGTCAAGTTTTGGACATCATTGATGCCGTGCTTGTCGTCCTTTTCTTACGAATGCTATTGGTTTATGTTTGCACCTTATAACCGGGTCTAGTGGGGTTCTTCAGGCGTAATTGAATGGTGATCGTGTTACCATATCTACGAAGGGCTTACCGGACTGAGGTCAAACACATTTGCGAGTTCATTGACTTGAGTAGATTTTAGTGTAAACAATTTCCCTGGATGAAGGTCGACCGACTAGAGATGACACACACAGAAGTTATTTTACTTGAGATCCGACGTGAGTTATGTTTATAACTCGGGGTATTTTTGCACCAAGGCTCAAAGATTTTCAGGGCAGAATTATAATTTTGCCTCCTTTAGTGAAGCAAAACGTCAAAAATATACCTTAGCAAGTTTGGTATCGTGGTATCGACTATCGTCCTTTGCAGAAGGCACGCCTTTTTTTCCCATTATGGCATTTATACCGACTATGCATAGTGTTTATGGTATACGATTGCGTGAAAAGTTGGGTGTGGTTGTTGGTTGTTGCTTGTTTGTTTTCGCCGGCAAAGTTTAGAATTTTAGTTTATGTATAGTGGTTATATTTTTGGAGGTCTTGAGAAACAATTTTGGTGTACTCTGAGAAACCTTATCTGGTTGTCATTATTTAGTTCTTGTTGGCTGATTTCGATACAATGCTATACCATGCCGCGTGGATGTTCCTTAAAACGATTTGTAACACTTCAGTTGACGTTTTTAAGGCCTTGGAAACTGTTGAAAACCGTCGGACTTATAAGGGGTCCTTGAAAGTTGAAGACACTTTAATCTATTTTAGGTTTGCTAGAATAAACTATTCGATCCTATAATATGATAACAAAAGAGGGTATTCACTTGCGACAGACGGTGGGCATACTTAGGAATATTTAATAACCCCTTACAACTGGGATACTACAGCGTCTCAAAAACAAATGGTACAATCAGAAAAACAATGTTGAAATCATGAAATTTCATAATAGTCACTCTTACTTGGTTATATATTAAAGAAAAAAAGACCAGGGCTTCCCAATGTGTTGATTTCAGCTTATTTTGCTTTGTCAATCCAGACATATAATCAATTAGTGCGATATACCAAATCGAGTTTGTGCCAACTTTTATGCATGGGCGGAGTTGCTTCGCCCAGTTATGCCATGTTGTCTTAAACCTCAAAACATAAGATTGCAACTTGACAAGAGAAGCAAAACACACTGATTAAAGAAAACAAAAAGAAGTCTAGTTTTTCGACACACGTTTAATATCAACATATCAGTTCAATGATAAATATCTTCTTTCATTAAATAATAAGCAATACAAATATTCATTGCACGGCAATGAAATGGAACTTTGAATTTATTACAAAAAATTTGGAGCCTTGTGTTAAAATATGCCAGAAGGAATGTAATTGCAACAAAAATAAACACTCAAAATCCAAAAGAAGAAATGGTTTTTTACAAAATATTCCACTATCTTTTTTTGCAGTTTACTAAGTGTTGAAGTCAACCAAAATTTGAATTTGGAAGCACAAAGTATAAAAGTGTTGGTATGAATTTGCGTTTCATGAATTTCAAGACCATTAAAAAAACTCTTCTTCCAGGTTGTTGTAAGCCAGCTGTACGCTTATGGTCCCTTCTAATTCTAAACAAACAACAGTATAGTCGAATGTTTATTCACTTTATCTTAAAGCCAGACTTTACTGGGACATAAACTTCCACCATACGTTAGCTGTTTTCGATCTTTTTAGAGTTTCTTTATGAAGTTAATACCTTTTTAAAAGATTTTCATATCTGTCAAGTGTGATAACTTATGTGTACAAAGTTGTTCAACGTTTTCCAAAACCAGAAAGTGGCACAAACTCAAGTTTTGTGTCCGCAGTAAGTAAACGGAGTTATCTCTCGATTGAAACAAGCAATGAGGATGAAACAAAAAATTCCTGAAAAGCCTGGTATTTTCTCTTCTAATGGATATTTAACAAAAACAAAAAAAAAAAAACGAAGTACTTATGTGAGATAAATATGAAAAAAATCGGTTTTTTTTTGTTGTACAATTTTGTTTTTGAGGACAGGCTGTATATTCTATTGCGAGTTGGACGACAAACACGCTTGCCATATTTGAAAAAGTGGCGGTAAACCTATCAATAAGAGTGTGGAAATCTTTGAAACACCATTGAAAGAAAAATTAATTACATTTTGACTAAGGAATGTCTTAAAAATGTTCAACAAGAGTCAGAGGAATTTGTCAATAATAATCCTCTATTTTTGATAGAGGGAATTCCTCAACGTGGCGCTGAAACATGCGAAAATTAATAGAGAATTTAAAAAAAAAAACCGTAAACCCAGACATTTGATATGCTACCCAGATGTCATGACCCCTCTGATATCCTTATTACGGGTGCAACCAAGCGTCCAATGTATTTGCTGTAAAAGAGATGCATATACGATTGTTATAAGCTGTGCTGCATTTACAGATCATTGTAAGGCATGCCGTTGTAACCTGGAGTGTGAATGTAAACGTTTAGGGGTACATTTGAACATTACCTTCACACGAGCAAAATAACCACGACCAAGTCTCATATTGAGTATATATAGAGTGGCCTCTTATGACCCATTATATGGCTTTGACCCTTTTGTCATTACATATTAAAACTTCTGAAACTAAAATGCTATGACAACTAAAGGAACCACTGGTCCAGGGACTCTTACTGGTTGATGCGCAATGACCTATGATGACCCATGTGCCATTTTTTGACCCTCTAATGGCCCTATGTGACCTTTGACCCCCATTGGTTCAAATCATATTACTAAAAAATCAACTTGTGGACTTGTGGGTTTGTCAGGCTATGTGTTTGCACCGTCCTTTTACATACGATATGAATTTGGTTGTGGTGTAGTTCGCCTGTTACGAGTTTTATGGTCACATTTTGAGGGTCATTTTGGGGGTCAAAAGGTCATTCAGGGGGTATGGAAATGGATGGTTGGGTGTTGAGATAAAATAAAACGTTTAACAAGTAAGAAAATAGTAACAAAATTCCTTAGGCTGAAAAGAAAATGTCTTTGGTTTCTGACATAGTTTTTCTCCCGACCTTTTGGAGACCAGCACAGCAATATTTTTTATTTAACCATTTATGCTTATAGGCTATGCTGTGTCTGAAATTGTTACAAATAACTCCAGTGGTGCAAAGGGAAGGCCTACAAGATAAATTTTTGAACCTGTTGTGATTGCCTGTTTGCCTTTTTGGAGGAGTGCTCCATCATTGCTATTAGGCAAAAGTGTTAGGTTATAATTATTGGTGCCAGGGTTGTGGACTTGTTCCATTGACAGTCCCTAAATGGGATCTGTAAGACGGCGGAGCCCTATCATTTTTTTTCGGGAAAGCTTATTTTTAAGAGTCTATCTCATGGTGCAGTCTAGTTTTTGTAATGGTTGCGTTTTAAAGTTAGGAGCCTTTAAACCTCGTCTACCTGAGCCATTTTTTTAACAAAACTCCCGAAGGGGGGGGGTGGTTACCACCCCCCCCTGTGATTTTCGTTACTGAACACCCGATCCTGTTAAAATTGGTACCAAGGATAGCTTAGAGTTTCTTCTTTCCATTGGTACCAAAATAAGTTACTTACCTCCCCAATTATGACGTCCCCATGACGTCATAAGTTGAGGAAAGTACGAAAATACTGAATATAGGTGGAGTTGATATTTCGCAAATTTTAGAGAATACAAAACCACCATATTATAGCTCTAAATTATTGTCATTATATTCTAAAATAGTCATTTACCATAAAGTAGAGGCAAAAACCGCATGAAAATCTGTTTTTCCTAAACTTTTGGCGAAAAATGAATTTTTCAAGTGGGTGTCTCATGGAAATGGCCAGTTTTGCTGACTGCGAACTTTATGACGTCATTGTGACGTTTAATGCTAGGCATGTTGGTTTACTATTTTGGTATCATGGAAAGAGGAGCGACAATATATATATTGGTACCAAATCAAGTGTCTGTGATGTTCCTGTGTGTGTTAGGCATTGTGGTACTTCTCTTCCGGAGTGGGGGGGGGGGGTGGTTACACCCCCCCTATCGATCACTTTGGATCACCTGTATCTTACCTATACCCCGGTGGAGGTTGTTTTTGGATTTTAAAAGGAGAGGACCATGTCAATTGACAATTACATTAAATAATTTGGCACCAAAAAAGGGGGGTTTTAGCAAGCCGGGAAAAACCTGTAGGGGGGGGGGTGGTAACCACCCCCCCCCCCCTTCTGTAGACGAGGGTTAAATTTGACTTTTACCTATGAATTTCATTTCAATATTTTTTTTTAAATCTCCACCCCCCCCCCCTATGTACTTAGTTCCTACTGACAGTTCCTTAAATGGGAGCTGTCATACGCGGAGGCCTGTTAAATTTTTTTTTTCGGGACAGCTTTATTTTAAAGAGCTCTATTCCATGAATGCAGTTCATAAACTATGTAGGTGGCTTTGTTTTTCAATGTTACGAACCTTTAAAGTTGACTTTTCACTTCCACCTTTTTCATGTCATTCGTTTAAAAAAAATCCAATGGACAAGTTTCCTACTGACAGATTCCTTATAAGTGGAAGCTTTAAATGATCTTTAAGCCAAATCATGGGTGTATCCCTCTTAAGGAGGTATTACACTGAAAATGCTCGCTATTTTTTTTAAACATCTCCGTGATTCTAATCAAATCTCCGATTCAAGATCAAATCTCCCGATTCCAAAATCTCAATGTTGCAGCTCTGCAAAGGTAATCCAGGGTCGTTCTCGTGTAACTTAACCATGCTTTTACATATGGATATGATTTGGTATGGGGTAGAGTTTCGCCGTACGAGTTTTGTGGTCATGTTTTAGAGGGTCATTTTGGGGGTCAAAGGTCATCCAGGGTCGTTTTTGGGTAACATGGCTGTGCTTTGACTATGGATATGAGTTTTGGTATGGTGGTAGAGTTTCGCCATACAAGTTTTGTGGACATGTTTTCGAGGGGTCATTTTGGGGTAAAAGGTCATCCAGGGGGTCGTTATCGGATAATGTGGCGGTGCTTTGACGTATGTTATGGTTGTGGTAATGTGGTAGAGGTTTTTGCCGCGTACCACTTTTGTGGTCCCATTTTCGCGGGGTCATTTTGGGGTCAGAAGCATGTTAGGGGTCAACTATTTGGTAAACTTGGCGGTTTTCATACCATGCTTTGACTATGGAATATGAAGCACCCAGGGTGCTAAATAGGTCGAATAAGTACCTTGGTTTCTGTTATGAAAAATTCCAGTATACTCATCTCAACGGGTTATACTCAGCGAAGATCCATGGTTTGCGCAGCGGGGGCTCCACACTAGTATATACAAATTTTGCAAATAGTTACAGTGACCACCAACAGCTCACAGGAACTTGTAGGACTGATATAGTTAGCTTACAGTTTGACCTAATGACCTAATGACCTTGGCCCGCGTTCAAACCTTTGCACATCTATAGATTTATACCGGTGGTCAGTCTGTCCGTCACTGTGTCTGTCTGTCTGACTGCATTATCTGAGACCGAGGGGATTGCACTTCCTAAATCTTGGTGGGTGGGTAGCCCTTGACCTTACGAAGACCGATCAAAGGTCATCAGGGGTCATTCAAAGTAAAGGAGCTCCAATGGGGTAAACTTTGGTGTATCAGGCGAAACTGGTGGGCGGGGTCGATTGTTGGATGATGAAAATTTTAAAGGTCATGGAAAGGTCATCAGGGGTACATTCAAGGTCAAAGGAACCGCATAACCCGAGGGTCATTCAGCCAGGTGATCGCAAACACAGGTGATAAGCCAAATCCGAGGATCGCCCTAGTAAAATACTATTAAAGAAACCACCGGTCCGGAACCTCTTATGGTATGTACAGAATTACCTCTTATGGCCCATATGCCGTTTGGACCTCCAATGACCCTACTTGACTTTGACACCCCAAAATATCTAAACCTTCTTCCCAAGTAAGTTGTTATAGCCACCAACACGTGCTCAAGATAACATGGCCAAGACCCCGTGGGCTATATGTCAATGACCTGTAATGACCCTACATGACCTATGACCCACAACACACATTCCTAAACATCCCATTGATGGATTACTGCATCATTGATGCCACTGTTAAAAAAAAAATATTATACGACAAACAGTTGGTACGGATTAGGTAATGGTACTTTAGAACAAAATACCAAAGATGTTAAGCATTTAGATTACAGTTATTCATTGGATTTGCTGTGTGGACGTGAAGAAAGAATTGTAAAACGTGGTCAATATGGTGTTTGGTGGCTTTCCGGTAATTTACCATATACTGCAATATGCGAAAGGTAAACTTTAATGTTTTTACCATGACAGTGAATATAATAAGCTATTGTTTCATGTATAAAAAACCCCCCAATTTCTAAACCTGTCAAATAATTTTAATGTTTTTTTCTGAAAATCGATGTGGAAAATCTTGACTCACCCTGTAATAGAGCATAAATTTAGGTGCTGTGTACGGTGATACTTATTAAATCTTGTCCTCCGGGGCTAATGAATAAATTCGATGGCAAGAATGTGTATTTTAAGACGCGACTTGAAAGCCACTTTTAGAAGACGTGTGGTTATATTATCTGACTAGTACAAAGACGCTTAATTATAAAGCACTAATAGCACATTTTGTGAAATAGCGCCCCCAAATTTCCAAAAAAAATTAGTTTTTACACGGTTTGCATTGGTAATGGCTAGGAAACCACTACACCTGGCACAAAAAGTATTCGGCAAGTTTTCGATCAGTATTGTGCCAAAGGCAGACCATTTGAAAATTTTCGAAATATACATTTGTTGCTTAGGCTGGCTCGTTCATTTATACCTTGGGCTGTAAAAAACATGCAGAAAAGGCTGGAAGAAACGCCCGAAAGACGCAAACCCCCAAAAACCAAAGTTGCCAGTTGTTTTTATTTTTCAAGGCATTGCAAGGTACTGGGACACGAACACGCGGACTACAATCAATATTTCACATAGGCTTTCTCGCTCATTCAGCCGGAAAAACCTTTTGTGTAAAATCAATACCCACGATTATTGCGTTGTACCACAGAGTTACCATTGAAAATCCAAAAACCGCCAAACATTTGGGTTTGGGGGGTTTGCGTTCTTTCGGACACTCATCTCAGCCATTTTTGAAACGTTTTTTTTACAAGCGCAGTGTTAAATGAAAGAGCAAGCCATAGGCAACAAAAATGTATATTCCGAAAACTTTTCAAAACGGTTTCTGACTTTGGACAAGGACTGATCGAAAAACAGCTGAGATTTACCTTTGTGCCAGGTGTTATACCTGGTGAATGGTTAAGCTCGAAATGTCTATGTGTTGCCAACGAAGGAATTGTGAATTAGAATAATTATATCGGAGATGCCCATAATCAGTCAAGGCTGTGGAGGAAACGACCTTCCAATATTGAAATAGATCGGGAATATAGCGCCATGTACATGTCGACGCTCATCCATAGTTGTTTTATCCACCTAAAAATATTTTAAACGGGGTCACCTTTTGACCCAGTTTTGAGTCACTCATGCACGACTAAAATGGGGTTAAAATGTTGTTAATCACTTGTGGTCTCAAAAACGTGTGAAATGACCCTGTTTGTGGTCATTATTTTGACCCCATTTTTTAGCGGGGTGCATTAGTTGAATTGCGTTTCGTTTTTAGTGTGTTGGTTCAGCAAGTCAAGTTAGAGGTCATTTTCTTGAGGTGGCACTATTTTTATTATGGACGGGCATAAACCTTAGCATTTTCCCGTCGGCAGTAAGTATATCTGGGATCCCAACTTTTAATTAAAAATACGATATTTATGATAAATACAGGGGGGGGGGTAAGGACGTCCGATATTCGATACTAGAGTTGGGATTTGGAGGTTGCCGAGCTCTGTGGAGAAAAAATCCATAATCTGCATAATATGCCTGTGTGATTGATTCCAAAACCGCTTGATGATTCATTCAATTTGTTACCATTACGGCAATAAGACTCATTGAAAGTAATGTTGTTCTGCGAGCTTTTAGTTTCGTAAAGAAATTGGCGGAGGGGGAGAGAGGAGAAGAAAAATGATTTGAAAATGTAAATTTCAGTGACCACCAAACATTCTCAAGGAACTGTAGGACTATATAGGTAGTACAGTTTGACCTCTAATGACCTAAATGACCTTTGGCCCACTTTCAAAACCTTTGCACATCTATATATTTACACCGGTGGTCTGTCTGTCTGTCACTGTGTCGTCTGTCTGACTGCAATATGTTTCTCTGAGAGCGAGGATTGCACCTTCCTGCAATTTGGTGGTTGGGTAGGCCCTTGACCTTACGAAGACGAGTCAAAGTCATCAGGGGTATCAAAGCAAAGGAGCTCCAATGGGGTAAACTTTGGTGTATTCAGGCGAAACCTTGGTGGGCGGGGTCGATTGTTGATGATGAAAATTTTGTTAAAGGTCATGGCAAGGTCATCAGGGGTCATTCAAGTCAAAGGAACCGCAAAACCGAGGGTCATTCTAGCCAGGTGATCGCAAAACACAGGTGATCGCCAATCCGAGTATCGGCCTAGTAAAATACTATTAAAGCAACCACCGGTCCAGAACTATTATGGTATGTCAGAATGACCTCTTATGGCCCCATATTCCCTTTTGACATCTCCAATGACCCTACTGACCTTTGACCCCCAAAATATCCAAACATTCTTCCAGTTAAGTTTGTAAGTCCACCAACCTTTGCTCAAGATAAACACTGGCCAAGACCCGTGGCTATATGGTCACTTGACCTGTAATAGCCTATCATGACCTATGACCACCACAAACTAACCCTTCCCTACACATCCCAATTGATGGATTACTGGATCATTGATGCACTCGTTAAAAAATATTATCCGACAACATTGGTACGGATCTATGTATGGTTACTTAGAACAAATACATAAAAAAATGTTAAGCATTTAGATTACAGTTATTCATTGGATTTGCTGCTGTGGACGTGAAGAATTGTTCAACGTGGTCAATATGGTGTTTGGCTGCTTTCCGTTAATTTACCATATCTGCAATATGCGAAAGGTAAACTTTAGATTGTTTTTACCAATGACAGTGAATATAATAAGCTATTGTTTTCATGTATAAAAAACAATTTCTAAACCTGTCAAATAATTTTAATGTTTTTCTGAAATCGAGTGTAAATCTTTTTGACTCACCCTGTAATAGAGCATAAATTTAGGTGCTGTGTACGGTGATACTTATTAACTCTTGTCCTCCGGGGCTAATGCATAAATTCGCTGCAAGAATGTGTATTTTAAGACGCGACTTTGAAGCCACTTTTTAGAAGACGTGTGGTTATATTATTTGACTAGTACAAAGACGCTTAAAGCAATAATAGCACATTTTTGTGAATAGCGCCCCCAAATTTCCAAAAAAATGAGTTTTTACACGGTTGCATTGGTAACTGGCTAGTAAACTACACCTGGCACAAAAAGTATTTCGGCAAGTTTTTCGATCAGTATTGTGCCAAAGTCAGACCATTTTGAAAATTTTCGAAATATACATTTTGTTGCTTATGGCTTGCTCTTTCATTTAATACCTGGCTTGTAAAAAAACATGCAGAAATGGCTGAGATAGAACGCCCGAAAGACGCAAACCCCCAAAACCAAACGTTGCAGTTGTTTTTATTTTTCAATGGGCATTGCAAGGTACTGGGACACGAACACGCGGACTACAATCAATATTTCAAATAGGCTTTCTCGCTCATTCAGTCGGAAAACCTCTTTGTGTAAAATCAATACACACGTATTATTGCGTTGTACCACAGAGTTACCATTGAAAAATCCAAAAACTGCAACATTTGGTTTGGGGGGTTTGCGTCTTTCGGACACTCTATCTCAGCCATTTTTGCACGTTTTTTTTTACAAGCGAAGTGTTAAATGAAAGAGCAAGCCATAGGCAACAAAATGTATATTCCGAAAACTTTCAAAACGGTCTGACTTTGGCACAATACTGATCGAAAAACATGCTGAGATACCTTTTGTGCCAGGTGTATACCTGTGAATGGTTAAGCTCGAAAATGTCTATGTGTTGCAAACGAAGGAATTTTGTAATTAGAATAATTAATATCGGAGATCTCCGATAATAATTCAACGGCTGTTGGAAACGACCTTCCAATATGAAATAGCCGGGAAATAGCGCCATGTACATGTCTACGCTCATCCATTAGTTGTTTTATCCACCCTAAAAATATTTTCAACGGGGTCACTTTTGACCCAGTTTTGAGTCAACTATGCACCGACTAAAATGGGGTTAAAATGTTAATCACTTTTGTGGTCAAAAACGTGTGAAATGACCCTTTTTGTGGTCATAATTTTGACCCCATTTTTTTAGTCGGTGCATAGTTGAATTGGCGTTTTTAGTGTGTTGGTTCAGGCAAGTCAAGTTAGAGGTCATTTTCTTGAGGTGGCACTATTTTTTTATTATGGACGGGCATAAACTTAGCATTTCCAGCTCTGCCGTTAAGTATAATCTGGGATCCCAATTTTAATTAAAAAGTCGCTTATTTTATGATAAATACAGGGGGGGGTAAGGACGTCCGATATTCGATACTAGAGTTGGGATTTTGGAGGTTGCCGAGCTCCTGTGGAGAAAAATCCCTAAATCTGCATTAATATGCCTGATTGATTCCTCCAAAACCGCTTGATGAATTCATTCAATTTTTACCATACGGCAATAAGACATCATTTAAAGTAATTTTGTTCTGCGAGCTTTTAGTTCGTATAAGAAATTGGGAGAAAAATGCATTTGAATATGCTAGCAGGCCTACTCTCCCACGGATCCCTTCCTGTAAGTGATCTGGCGGTTGAGAATGCCTGTGGAAAGATAGTATAGGTCGTCCAGGAGCCACAGTCCGGATCTCCCGAAGAGGCGACGGACTAAAGCGTGAAACTAGTGTCGCGTGAAGAGGTCAACTGAATCCAGTGCCGCTTTCTTTACCGTTGTAAGCCGGACAGATACGTACGCGGAATCTAATTACTGCTCAACAACGGTCCCCTAAATCCTGCTTGTCTCTGGTATAGTAAATGACGGGTGCAGGTCGATGTTCCTACGTGTCATTTGATCCGAACGGTTTTTGTTCCGAAAGTCTTATTTTACTATAATACTCCGACAGGTCTTCTATTCCGAAAGGAAATTTTGCTCCGAATGGGTAATTTAAATAAATCCGAAAGTCTAATCTCCGATAGGTAATTGACGGTAATTGGTGTGTCCGTAAAGGTCCCATCCAAAATCCTACAAAAATGGTCATTGCTCAGAAAGATGTTTACTCCAAAGGATTATTACTACTCCGAAGGAATGACTGTTTCTCTTTCTTTTCTTCTATCCTATCTCCGCAAGTTCTCTGTGAACTTCATCCCCTTAATTTAGATCAGGAACTACCCTTCTGTTCTACTTATGAAATTTGTAAATCAGAAATGACTTTGTACGGCACAGGCTATTCACCCCACTTGCAAATTGAAGAATACAAAAATTTATGAGACATGTACTTCAATCGTGTTAATACTATGCATTTGAATTGGCATTTTCTGGTATGTTGAATCTAGAATCACATCCTAGTGAGCTTGATAGCTGAGACAACACCGGGATAAACATCAAGCCTATATGCATTCAGTCTGTCCTAGTCTCTAATAGCGCTAATTTTCATCTATACAATTGCTGATCTTACATTAAGCAGTTACCCATTTTCTGGGGTCAACGAGCGATGAATCCAGCTTAAACAGTACTGGTTTAGTCGCTTCAAGACTCATGTTGTTAAGTGAAATAGGGATTGGTTCTTGAAGAAAAGACGCAGTGATTAGTTTTGTTTTGTCGTTGTCGTTTTTCTTTTTTTGTCTTGGTTTGTTTTTGTGTGACCGGTCGATATGTTTTTTTCTAGCTTTGTGGAGAACCGTGGGCCCATTCACACCGTTTAGATTTCCGACCTTTGAATGGCACAATGTCCCCGGTTCGAAGCCCCGTGGGCCACTGCTGGGATTTAATTGGGGTACTACAAATTCTGGATTTTTATTTGTAAGAACTATTAATTTAAACTGTAATATCTTCCGCCGCGTCTCCCCATGGTTCAGTTGGCTTTGGACAAATGAACCGTGAGACTATCCTTTGGAGGGACGTGAAATTTAATGATTCTTCCTTCGGCAACTCCCACTAACATGAGAATCACGCCTTTCTGTAAATTGCAGCCAGCTTTCGATAAGAGTAGGGTGGAACCCCTTTGTCCCAATTCGTCCTGGATTCCCATTGTGGGTTACTAATACTACGGGTTTATCAATGGCTCTCTAAGACTCGCTTTGTGACCACAGTAAATAATCTCTTTTATTTTCTTTTAGCTAGCCTGGCTATAGAAAGAAGGTCCCAGTTTCGGGTTGCCGGTTGATAGCGTATTGTCAGATTTGATTCCAGACGTTGATAGAAATGTGTATAACATTTGATTTCTAAATTTTAACTAGCATTCTAAAATGCTGGCCAAATTTACCCATTCCTGGGCACAACACGCAATTGTAAAAGGGCAAATTTTCCCCAAGTAGATCCAAATACTCGCATTGTTGCTAATTATTAACACACAATGGGGAAGCAATTCTCCACTTTGCCACAACAGATTGTACATAATTGTGGGGTAGCTGTAGTATTCAACCAAGTTTGGGTAACTTTTTTAACGGTGTAATATTATGGTGCACTGTTATGTAATTGCAATATCAATATCATTACCCAGCTACGATCACTGCTGACTATCCTCCCCACTCTAACCTTCTGCCATACCAAGATAATAGTAAAACACTTAATCGTTGTTAACAAATGTTACCCTGTCCTTGAGAATGTTTTCAAAACACATCACAAAATACTGGGTGTGCCCATTCATAACGCGTAACAAAATTCAAATCTTTAATGGCCAATTCTTTAGATAACCTATTCCATATTTGGACTGATGAGACCTCTAGGGCTGTATGTATGAAGAGGGAAGTTTGGAATGGGAAATATTAAATGTTTTAAAAAAAAAAAAAAAAAAAAAAAAAAAATTTTCCTTTATTTCAAATTCATTCAAATAGGATTAGGTTCATCTGGAATAGCACTTTCGTGAAACTTGCAACATTGCACTTCGATATTTTCGCCAGGATTAATGAAGCTATAATCTTAAGGGCATGGCCTGATCACTAATAGCCCCCTGTCCCCAGAACCCCAGATTTTGTTCGACTGTAAAGTCCAACGGATACCCCTTTTTACACTTCAATATGTTATGATTAGATTTTGACCAGCAACTGAAGGAGCCGTTGCACAGATTAACACTAAACACAGGCATTAGTGTTAATGATCATTTACACTTTAAGATGTTAATAATTCTGGTTATCTTAACATTTTTTAAAGGTTCTTTACCCTATAAGTCGTGTGTTGTAAAATATAACATAACCTTTGTGTAAGTGTTCAAAAGCCTATCAGTTGACGCTTTAGCCGTGCGCAAAAAATTGTCAAATTTTTGGTATCTGAAGAAAGCTCTATTTTCGAACATAGTGCGTACCTTCGACGAGCCCCTGTGGAAATCTTAAGGCTAAACGATATGGGTTTGTTTTTTATTATAAAAAATCCTTTTTGGTCACCAATATCAAATTTAAACAGTACCAGCATGTTTTCTGGAGCTCTCACCCCATCAAAATGGGGTTGAAATATCGTGTTTCCAAACTTTACGGATGTGGTTTTGGGGGTGGAAGGTCTTCGTCAATCTATGCAAGATCAAAACTTTACAAACTTAAATCGGGTCATCCCCCCTTTAAAATTTAATAAAACTTTACTACATTATGCTGTTGAGAACCGTCTTGTGGTCTGTTTTTTTATCATTATATTGCTTCCTGACAGATTTAATTTTCTTTTCGGACGGATACCATTGTTATAAAAGGTTGCAAGACCAACCCTGGTCCCTGGGACACTTTCAGATAGGGAGTGGTAGACTTTTTTAAGTCTTTTGTTTATAGGGTCTCAAAATTCGTATAAGGTAGATCAACTATATGAACGCCGCTGTCACTATTATGTCAATGCGTTTTGCTATCTTCATGACACTGTCATGACCTAAAACTTTCAACTTTAGTCGATATAGGCCTTTTACCTTAGCACCGAAAGAATGGGTCTCACATAGCTAGGGTGTACCATTTCTTATATACTTACGTGTGGTATGTGTGTGTGGGCTCGTGTGGTTCCAATGTGGAATTTGATTTGCATAGAGGTCATGGGGTAGTTTGTTCAACCTTCCATGATTGGTTTTTATAGTTTTCTATTACTTTCGATGGCCTAGTGATTATAACAATATTATTGTTAACTTTTAATAAAACCTCGACAAAAGTATATAGGCCAATGATATCTGCAGTATTTGGAATGAGGGTGATCTGTTTTCATTTCTTTCTGGCATAACATATATGTAAACTCGATCTCCCCTATAATTAGGTCCATACTTTAAAATGAATATCTATGTAAAAGTTTTATTCTTTCCTTCCTTCCAGGCCCGTACGCAGGGGGTGTCGGGGGGGGGGGGGGTCGGCCAAATTCCACAAAGGGTAATAATGCACTTTTTTGATGAATGTTTTGATAAAAAGGGGTCCAAAAGAGAATAGGACAAGAAGTCCCACTTGTTGGTGGTGAAATGTTCAAAACGTGCGAGTCAAAAATGACGATTTTAAGGGGTTTAGGGTCCACTTTCATCATCATCATTCCACCAAATAAAGGTCCACTTTTTCCAAGTCCCGAATGGGCTATTTGGTAACAATTATAAATACCCAGTAAAATCATGATGTCATCAACCAAGCGAGCTTTTAACATTTTGACAAAAAATGGGAACAGTGGTCAGACTTGCTGTGTTATAATACGTGATATGGATACAGCTATAACGACCCCGGTGGGCAATCTACGCTGGAACTTCGAAACGAGCTTTTAGAAATTTACACCCTATTTATGTCGAAAATGGCAAATCGATTTGACGTCCGTTCTGAAAACTCGATTCCAATTTGCATAAATTTATGAAGAAAAACACCTGTCGACCTGTTTTCCACCTTGCCAACGACGTCGTTTCGACCGTCGCTCTAAACGACTATGCCCCCTGGGGAAGTTCAAATATTCACTGATTGTGAATAACAAACAATGTTTATGTTTCACTTTTATTTCACTTCCTTTTCCATTGATAACCGAATGATTATGATTGGGCACGATTTTCTTTGTCTTTCTCTATTGTTAAAACCCTCGTCTACCTTGAGCCATTTTTTGTAAACAAAACTCCCGACTGGGGTGGGGGGCGGGGGTTACCACCCCCCGTGAATTCCGTTACTGAAAACACCCGATTCCAAATTCCCCTACAAAGGATAAGCTAGAGTTTCTTTCTTCTCTTTCCATTGGTCCCAAAAATAAGTACTACACCCCATTATTACTTTCACCATGACGTCATATGTTTGGAGGAACGTACGAAATACTGAAATAGGTGGAAATTTGGATTTTACTTCACAATTTTAAAATTAAAAGCGACTCAAACACCCTATTGAAAGCTCTATGAAATGATGTCATTTATAAAACTAAGTCCATGTTTCCATCAAGATATCAAAAACCACCCCGCATGAATCTGTTTTTTCCTAACCTTTTTTGGGCGAAAAATAATTAATTTTCCACTGTGTGTGTCTAGTGGAATGGCAGTTTTTGCTGACATTCGAACTTTAATGACGTCTTTGTGACTAATGCTATAGGCATGTTGGTACTTATTTGGTATCAATTGAAAGAGGAGGACCATATCTATCTATTGGAACCAACAAAATCAAGTGTCGTGATGCCTGTGTTGTGCTGGGCAAGTTGGTACTTCTCTTCCGGTGGGGGGGGGGTGGTTACTCACCCCCCCCCCCCTATCGATCACTTTGGGATCACCCTGTATCCTCCTTCCCCGGTTGATGTTGGTTTTTGGATTAAAAGGAGCGGAACACGTCAATTGACAATTACATTAAATAATTTGGCACCAAAAAAGGGGGTTTTAGCAAGCCGGGGAAAAAACCTGAAGGGGGGTGGTAACCACCCACCCCCTTCGGTAGACGAGGGTTAAGCGAAGTTGCTCTATGTTAATATGCGTCTCATATCTGAAATGATATCTAAAATGCCCGGGGGGGCACTTGTATTCAAGGGTGGATATGATGCGTGAACATGGACTTTCAAAATGCACCCTAAATACGTATTTTCACCAACTAAAAAACAAGCTAAAACATACCCTAAACAAGTATTTTTATCTGTTTATGATACCCTCAACAAGTACGTAGTGCATTGAATCGTAAATATACTCTTTATTATCTTGCTTTGCTTTACTTCCCAAGTTCCGATTGCAATATTTTGGATGATTTTGATCCCTGCTTAATGAGATATAACATGACAATTTCAGGGTTAAGAAAAAAACATACCCTTTTTTCCATATTTTGCTGTTTTTGGCACCCTAAACGATGTACGCGCGTACATCGCCTGTTGGAAAAAAGACACCCTTTTTTACGCGTTTTCTTGTTCACGCATCATATCCACCTTTGAATACAAGTGCCCCCCCCCGGGCTAAAATGCTCGGACTAAAATATAAAACAGGAATATGGACGTGAAGTAAGTACATATTTCTTAAATATATAAAGAACTTTACACAGGAAGCATTTATGTAGCGCCTTTAATACCATTATCGATCAACGTACTGCCGTGTAGAAGGTGTTCCCGCCAAAACAAAGCACATGACAATGTCAATATGGGAAGGGTTGCATTTTTTGTACATGGCACCGACAATATAACGTGCAAAGTCCAAATGAACGACGAAGAAAGCGCCCAGAGAAAGCGATCTCTAATTCTTATTCATAAATGTTTATTACGAGAGAAGAAATGTGATTGGACAAAAGTCATGCATTGATATTTTGTCACTTAACGGTGCGAATGTTAATGAGCGAACGCGGTGTGCTTAGAACGTTAACGCGGGAAGTTGGATTGGTTCATTTTATGGGCGGGTGTGTGCACTTTTTCGTTAGATTCATTACTGCATCGAATTTCACGGCGTATTCTGCTTTCTTATAAGCAAATATGCTGTAACTGTACGTTTATGAATTCGGTTAGTGTCTGTATATTTTAGTATTTCGTGCATTGGCAAAAACCAATGCACTTGCCTCAGTTTGATCAGACTCATAATGGCAGCCGCGCCTGCGGACCTGTGCCGGTGTGAAAGCCGATATAGTCCGGCGGGAGCCACAGTCCGGGGCTCCGGCGATAACGGAATAAAGCGTGAAACTAATGTTACGTGAAGAGTCAACTGAATCGATTGCCATATTGTTCACCATTGTTTCCGGACTATGAGTACGCTGGACAATAATTACTTCTACACCGGTGTGATAATCCGGGCTCCATAGACGACAACGGAATAAAGCGTGAAACTTATGTTGTGTGAAGAGTCAACTGAATCCCCCCCCCCCCATGAGAGAGTGTCATAGCTACCATAGCAACATCTACGGAATAAACCGTGACCTTGTAGACGAGGCCATTTGGGTACAGTGCTGAAACAATGATGCATACAGCACTCAATGGAGAACACAATAGACAGATGGGTGTTAGGACACTCGGTCACACGGACACTGTATTATATACCCGCGGTTTGTGCCATTATTCGTCTTCAAACTGAGCGCGTGTGCATTGAATAATGCCAATGCACGCGAAGCTAAAATATTCAGCCATTAACCTCTAATTAATAGCTCAGATTTAATCCGTAATTATAATAAGACTTTATTGATATGGATTGAAGTTAAGCCTTCGGACAAAACTTTGACGAATTAACTAGAGTCCCTTTACCTTGACTCTGGTAGTGACGGCATAGAGTACATTTGCATTCGCGAAAGCGTTTCGATTGTGCCGCCTTTCCCCACAGTGCGTATTTTGCCGTGATGACAAAGAAAGCACGCTTTTCAAGGTTATGCAAGCTTAAACACGCAGTGACGTCACTGTGGCCCAAGGTGTATCCTTGATATTAGCCCTGGATGATAGATATCAATGAAGTCTATGAAGTAACCTGGCCCAAACTCCAAATGAAACGAGTAATGCTCAGATAATGCTCAGGGGCGAATAATAGAAGATTACTTTCAAAACTGTTTTAACATTTGGGTTTTGCTCTTTTGTAATTTATATATATTTTGTCCTTGTTTTAATCAATGCATATGATAATAACATTGCTTGACCACTGATGATACTAAAGGCAAAACTGCCCGTAAAACTGTCTAGTCTGACGACGCCGTAAAGATTAATGTAGCGATTTGGTGCCAGTTGATTTGGACAATAATTATTGACCAACTGAAATCTTTACATTGTAGTAGAATTTGTACACATTTTATCCCTTCGTTACTTTCACCAATTAAATGTGGAAGGTTGCCGCAGGCATATATGATCTTTTATTTGTCCCCAGGGTTTGGCTATATCCTCTTATCCTTTATCATGTATTGTAAATGTAGGTTGAAAGTCACCGGAGTTAAATTTCTTAAAAGCAGAAAGAAAGCAAAACATCCAAAGATATAATTTAATGTGAACTCAAAGATAACCGTACTATACCTTTTACATTAAAAGATAACTACTTTTGTTTTTCAAGTTTACTCTTGATGCAACATTATCAGTGGACCAATAGAATGCGCACGTTTCTATGTCTTATGTCTTATTTGGTCATTGTAATCGGCTTTCTTCTCCCATTATTATATTTATAGCATATTGGATATGATTCGTATTTGATTTGAAAAGGAAAAAATAATATCATTAATATAACTGGACAACATCAACATGCGTGTAATATCTTTATGCATGAGGCAATATCAATAATGAAGCTATAAACCAGATGTTCACATTCGATCTCAAACAGGTCTTTAGGAATATGCAATGACATTATAAAACTCCCGCGTACATGGTTTCCACCCTTAAGATATTCTCTGAGCCTCCCTGATTTGCACATTTTCTCGGCTGGACACACTTATATTTAGTAACGGGAAGTGAATTACCAGTTTGTTTCATACATGTTTAATATCAAATTGGCCCTATATTTACTGGCCTTAGTCCATTTAGGAAATGTTCAACAGAACTAATGCGTATTCAGAATAGTATATAACTCAGCACTGATAATTGCCAGTGAGGTTAACTGGGACAAGGGCCTCACTGTTTGGAAGTCTACGGACATGCGCAGTAGGAGTAGATTAGAAGTAGCCCGGAGGATAATAACAAAATGATTTTAAAGCACGGTTCTTTTCAGAGCCACCAATAAGCAGAGGTAGCCTACGTAGTTCAGTCGCTATACAATTATCCTTGATATTACTATACTGTCCCCTACGTTAGGGCGATATTGGCTTTTGTTATTTACTCAGAACGCTCTTAGGGCGAAATATCGTTTCCCCCTAACGTATCCCTTTGTATTGTGGTTTATTCCGTTTTGGATAACAAAGGATATGAATATTAATTTATGCAAATGAAGGATAATACACTAGAATATTATGCAAATGAAGGATAATACACTAGAATACTAGAAGGATATGAATATTAATCAATTTCAATAAGAAAAAGAACTCATTATAACCTAATGAATAATTAAAATTTCCCCCCTATTCAACTGTTAGAGTTATTATTATTATTTTGTTAAGGAGTTTCTTCTAAAGTGGAAAAGCATCAAGTAAACAATTGGTGTACAAGATTCATCAACGTAATCCAAGTGAGATTATAGTTGCTCTACGAGAGTATTCGTGTTTACTCGTAGCCCTGTCCCGCAAATTGTGACGAAATTTGCAATATAAAAACGACGCCATAAAATAACCCCTGTTACACTGAAATAATAACAATTTCTACATATTTCTCCATGTTGGGTATTGTATCTGTAAGATAACATTATGACCTATGGTGGTGTAATTCTAACTCTACATATCTTATCAGTGGTCATGTTTAATTTGGAACATGAAACTCCACGAGAACATTGCCCATCGCTGCCCGCTACACATCTGTATTTGCACTCAAATTTGTTTGTTTCATAATGTCTATTTATAGTGAAATAATGTCGGCTTGACAATCTGACAGTTGTCTTGAAATTCATTACATAAATGGTAATAATTTTAGACATTGCCAGTATATTTCGTTACATAGATCATGTCGTGATCACTAGATGAAACTGTCTGCAGGTCGTTTTAGGTGCATATAATTTCCAGCTGGCATAGAATTATCATACGCACACAATAACGTGTCATTTTCAAATTGCAACTCTATGGTTACAGCTTACCGTGTTTTTTCCGATTTGAAAACAGCATTTTCCCAGTCACAGTTTACTAAATTCTCCTTTCTTTCTTCTCACTCTTCCTCGACTTAGGCACAAGTAGTGATTTTCTACCCATGTTTTTGCAACTGTTACATAAATTGGTGGAAAGAGTTCCATATATACCCCTTTTAAAATTGTACAGGTGTTATAATTAGCCTCCATTTTGTGACTAAAGATATTATTTTGATTCTCAAATTTGAGAAAAGATTTCTCACGGGAAAAGTACTTTGTTTATGATTTAATTTGAAATGGAAGACTGATACGGAAATTCCCCTAGTGCTATATTGAGATCACACCTGTTGTTTACAACTAGATAGATTGCACAAGAGGAGAAATGGGAATTCCCCAAGACGTAAATTTAGAAACTGAGTCAACTTGTTTATGCTTTGAGATCAAAACAGATTGCAAAATTAGGTAATTCCCCAATCTGATTTTGCAGTGCAGGGTTATGTTTATGCATGATGATGATGTAATGATTATTATTTTGTTATTACGAAAGGGGAAACTAGCTGTGAGTAGTTTTTTACTTCTCACTGGAAAGACTCAGGGCCAGCAGTAGCAACCAGGAGCTATACAGTATAGTTATAGTGTAGCTAGTTTTAATCTATTATAGTGTAGCTAGTTTTAATCTACAATAATTGTAGATTTGTGCTTTACATAGTGCCATGATTTATAACATATTTGATGTCTCCGGAGCTTGATAGCTGAACTGTTTGCTGTCGTCTTTTAAGCCAGAAGAGCTTCAGTTTTTGGAATCAAAAAGGGATTCCAGTTTGTGATCCTAAATGAGGACATTAGCGGCAGACTAATGGCGGTAGAATACCTGGATTGTATTGCAGAATATTGGTGTCGTCGAGGGAAAACCCCGTCGTCTTGAACTGCTGCACAAAATTATCTTCAAGACAGAGAAGATACCCATGGGATCTTGTTACACGTGGAATTTTAAGTGTGACTTTGCATGCTGACATTTTGGAGTTTTAGCTGTGAGGACATATATCGTTGAACTGCAACGCTTCTGTTAACTCTGGACACTAGAGGACTTGAAATATTTTAGTTTATAAGTATTTAGTTTAAAAGTATCTTAGTTTATAAATCATGTAAAGTTGTTATTGTAATTGTGTTTTGGACATACCAAATTCTTGAACCAATCTGATTAAAATCATTAAATCTGTGTTATATTATAAAATTCAGATCACTTGTGCACAAGGCTCATTTGTTTGTGTTTAAAGAGTTTTTATGACCTTTGACGTCTACGAGACATCATAACACAGGAAGCAAATTCTTTTTGATATTCTTACACTAACAAAACAAATACCCTAACCCCAAAGCCACAAATAAAAAAGAATTTGTTATACAGGGTGTCTCAGAAAGAACGTTACCCTCCAGAAACGGCCATTTTTGCTTACTTAATAAATTCTTATCCTCGTTTTAGTTTTAGATAGAAAATACTAATTTGTAACATATATGGTTGAACTGAAAACAAGAAGAAAAATGTGTGAAAAAACAACCAAACAATGACTATTTCCCTAAAAATAATGCAAACTACTTTGTCCACGGCTAGCATTAGCAGAGGAAACCATGGATGCAAATATCCCCGACATAAAAATGTTTAAGACCCTCCTGGCCAATAATACTCTCAAATTCCAAGGTCCATTGCTGGTTTTAGAGTTTATTGTTCAGTTCTCTACGCACTGCAGCATTATTTGCGGCTGATTGTCCTGTTCTTTGACGACCATATCTCTCTCCTTGCACCTTTTTAGAGTCTTGCCATGCTCCAGATTTTTTTCTGCTCCCCTTAATAGCCATCTTACATTGAGGAAAAACGTTTACCATTCACGATGAACGATGGTCCTTTAACCCAAGATCAGTTCAGTAGAATATGCCATTGTAGGAGCCACGCGCCAATGTCATTTTTTGAAATTTAAAAGTGTGCTTTAACCAAATTCATATTTGCATTATGATGGGAGACGGGTGAGGGCATTTAGGTCACTTCATTCTGAAGAACAAATTAGTGCATGTTTCAGGTGCTTTTTAGGCATTACATGTGAACAAATTAATTAAATCTGAGTACTACGTGTGCTCAAATTCATAAGAAATACAATGTACACGTCTCTCTGCTATTGCTAGCCGTGGACAAAGTTGGTTTGCATCATGTTTAGGAAAATAGTTATGTTTGGTTATTTTTTCACCGTTTTCTTTCTTGTTTTCACCATATGTTCATAAAAGTACACATTTTCATAATATGAAACTAAAACGAGGATAAGGATTGATTAAGTAAGCAAAATGGCCGTTTCTGGAGGGTAACGTTCTTTCTGAGACACCCTGTATGTTGAACTTCGAAGAGGGGTACATATGGATATCTTGCCAAATTGATAAGTTATATCAACATGAAACCATTTCAATCAAAGTATTCCATGTCGTGATGTGAGTGTAAGAATAGTCGTAATTGTAATAGGTGCCATTTGACATAAGTTCTCATCAAACACACTATTGTGCCAAGTAGGGCCGTAACCAGAATGTATTTTTGGGGTGGGGGTGGTGCGGGACTTTGAAAAAGTGGCCTTTTTGGTAAGAGTGGACATAACCCCCTTATGGTCCTTTTGGACTTTTTGACCATCTCGTCACCAAAAGGTGGACTTTCTTGTCAAAATGTCTCTACCTTTTGGACCTTTTTTATCAAAAAATTCAGCAAAAAGTGGACTCTCTGCTCCTTTTGTGGAATTTGGGCATAAAAGACATCAGATATGGCAGACCTTCGCTTTATTATAAAATCATAATATTCACTTTTACCATTTACACTGTTTATTATCACACGCATGTTTGGTCGGGCATTTTGGATGATTATGTTAGCCTATTACTTGCAGGAGTAACTGATATTATATAAGGTTCATCAACTTAGTTGCATTTCACTCTCAGCCCACAACATTGACACCATGTGCATCTGATATACTTTATTTGACCTTTGCCTGGTTCTATTTTTTGCACTATGTGTTGTACACAGCGCGGATAAAGGGACGAACCTTTAGATTAAAAACAAAACGCAAAAAAAATAACAAACAAAACAATTACAGCAAAACCATTATATTGGGAAAAGGGTAAATGGTTAAAAAATCAACAAACAAACAAAACAAAATCACAAATAAAAACAATAACAAACTAAAAAAATACAAACGAAAAGCAAAAAAAAAACCTCAATATCTAAAGTACCCAGCACCCTTTCCCAAAATTCAATTGGGCGTTCCGATGAGAGGATTCGTTAACTTTTATTTGAAACAGACTAGAGAAAACAAACCAGAAATAGCTGCCGATATTTTAGTTATCCTAAGTATAGTAATTTTGGGAGGTAGCCAAGCAAACGAGTCATATCAGTATCCGAGCTATAAACATCGGAAACACATTTCATGGCTTTTTCATGTTCAGCGATAGCTTTATTTGTGAGTCACAATACAGGATACAAATCAGGATATAATCGGAAATTAAGACTGAAACAATTTGCAACATGGGTTCCGTTAGTCGCCGACTAAACTTTGATTAGTAACGTAGATCACCATAACACTGGACCCAACAATGTCGTAATCCCGGGGCTCATATTTTCTATTCTGGTTTCGCAAATAATTGTACAAAACCCACCTTCATAATTCTTTTCAATTATTAGAAATGATGGCTGAATGTGTATTTTATTGTGTCTAACATAGTTTCATTCCACATAATTCCTTAAAAAGAATTTTTTTTGATGGTGGAATGTCATATATAATTTAGAAATACTGCTACACTCTTAAAAATTTTCCGAAGTTCAAAATTGGCTTTCTGTATGTGACCACTCGTGCGAAATTTAAAGTCCTATTATGAACCAAAATAGGGTTCAATCAAATCAATCATATTTTTTTTTGTTCATCACAAGATACAGCAAAATAAGTACGATTATAATAATAAGGTGATATATATCGTACAAGTATAATTGAAGTCTGGGAAGGGAAAATTATAATAGACACAAGTGTCTTTAAATAATAATCATTGAGACAATAACTGAAGGGATTAGCCAGATCTTGCCAACATTACAGGATTTTTCCTGGCAAAAAAATTAGATTTAGACTGACGGGTACAAAATACAAAAATCAGGAATATACTGACAGTAACAAAATACAAAATCAAGGATTATTGCAACATAGTACAGAAGAATAAGCTATGAAAAAAGGGGGGGGTTGGCAGTATGGTATCGTTGAGTACCATACTATTATTTTATGATTAACCATTGCTGTAGCCAGTGGTGAACGAGGTCCCTGCTAAACGCAGGCGTGGGGTGCAGTGGCCTCTCCGATTACATATAACAAAAACAGTAACAGTGAAATTTCAGAACAGGGCACCAGTACACAAAACAACAATACTAACAGGACGTTCACAAAATAACATTAAACAAGCAAGGCCGACTATTGGATAAAAATAGATATGACTATAATAACAATTAAGAATGGATACACACTTGGACTGATCTGGAGATGTTTTTTCATTTTGTTTTAAAAGATGATTGATGGGGCAGTTTTTAAATGGGAGGTAAGTTAGACCAAAGCAAAGGACCTTGAAATTTCTTATTGTGTTATTTGCCCTAGGACAATATGTTTTAAAACATTTGAATATGAGGAATGTCAAGCATGCCTGGTTTGATAATAATGAGTGCGAGTATGGGAAGTTGAAGAAATCCTTCTCAAGAAGATCTTTGGCAGTAGTTATGGTTAAATTGATACATGAAGTATCAAGTTGGGAGCCTGTAAATGTCGTCGACTTTCAAGGTTTTGAGTGCTGAGAAAAGGGGATCTGTATGAGCTAACCACAATGAATTGGTGGCACGTCTAAATTACACGTTTTCTTCTGAAGTAGCCAAGCAATCTAAACCATTGTTGTTAGCGTCACCCAAGCCATAGCACCATATGATATGTACGTTAAAACAAGACAATTGTAAAGTGTATGAAGTGCTTTTTGTGGTAAAAATTGGTCGAACTTTACGAATACCCATTGTATTTTTTGGGAGATAGAATTTTTTGAAATTGGTTGGTATAGAATTCCAGATATATTATGATTTCAATAAGAATGCCAAGGAATTTAGTAGTTTAGAACTTTTTGGATAAATGTGTCGCTAATTTTTATGTCAACTTTATATTCTGGTTTATTACTGTTTTTTATTTTCAAGATCATATGTTAGTCTTTTTTCACATTCAACATAATTTGTTTAGTTTGAACCAGATAGAAATAGCTTTAAGTTCATGATTCTTAATTGGTCAAGTGCACTACGGATCCGGATGAGAGAAAGTTATTTGGTTGTCATCACAAACAGTAATAAATGTGGCGTTTTGGAACAAAAGTGGGAGGTCGTGTATATATAATAAGAATGAAAGTGGCCCTAAAATTGAGCTTGAGGAACTCCGCAGGTGATGGTTGCTGGTCATAAGATGCTATAAGAAAACCCGTTGTTTTCTGTTAGTCAGGAATTCCTAATCCAATCATTAGCAACACCCGATACCATAGCTATTGAGCTTGAGAGTAGAATGTTCCAGGATTGAAGGGTATCAAGGCCTTACTAAGATCCAGGAATTATAGCCAATTGTCTGGAATTTTGTTATCACCCCAAGATTTCACGCAATTTTACATAAGTTCATTTAATAGCATGTAATGTAGAGCGTTTAGTATCTAAAAACCACATTGATGGGGGTAAGTATGTCATGCTTTGTTATGAAATTATAGATACGAGTGTAACAATTTTTTCAAGAGTTTGGAATCGACGGAGTATTGGATATAGGCCTATAGGTTGAAACATCGTGCTTGTCGCCTGCTTTAAATATGTATTACGTTCGCCATCTTTAGTAGATTTGGGAACTATACCATACAGGAAGAATTCAAAAGTGGGATAGAACACCATCGATGTTTGGAAATTTGTTTCAAAAGATTATTACTGATACAATCTGAAGCACTGGTATTGCTGTTATTAAGTTCAGATGTTCGTTCTTGAAGTTTCATCTACAGGTTGGGTATAGAACCATACTATCAGAAGTTGTGATAGGCCGTGAAGGGGGTTTGATAAAATCACAGGATTTGTGGTTTGGATTCTTATCAGCAAGAGTGCTACCTATGGTCAGCAAACAAAAGTATTGAAGTTTTCTGCATAAACTTCTTTAGCAGTAATCCTGCACCCACAGTATTAACAAAGAAGTCAGGAAATTTGACTTTTCATTGCGACCTAGTAATTTTGTTTAGTTTTTCCATAGTTCTTTGGTATTCCGATTTAATTATTTTTCAATTTTACTAGTTATATATATGATTTTTTACTCAGGCGCAATAACGATTTAAGTGATTTCGGTATTTGGTATCTTTTTATTTATATTTCATTACTTGGCTTAGAGATGTATGTTTTTAAAGTTTATCTTTAGTTTGGAATTGATTTAATAGTCCTTTAGTGACCCATGGTTTTTTTAGGTGAATTGCGTTTTTGAGATGGTATTATTTTTAATTGGGCAGTGATATTTCAAAGTTTCCCATAGTTTTAGAATTAAATTATTATATGCTTGTCCTGGTCTGCTATGGCGGTTACTTTTTGTCCAATCAACGATAGATAACGCATTATTTAGTGTCCTTTATGTTGTTTGGCTTGAACTGACGAGATTTTCTAGTCACAGTGGGGTTGGAGTAGGCTATTTTTTTGTTGGGTGAGGAAGATTGGAAAATGGTCCCGAAGATCAGTATCATAACACCCTGATTTAATAATGGGATCCGAGTCATTGTTAAAATCTTATCAATTAAGGAGCCCGCTGGTATGCCCCGTACAAAAATGTTTAATTCGAGTGGGCGATCAATGCTTGGAATGAAGTCATGAGAATATAACAAAATGAATTCATTACTTGGGGGTCCTAGAATCGCGTGAGAGTAAATCGATATTTAATCACCCATTAAGTAGCATGGTGTTCTTTCACTGTAATAATTTAGCGTATTCCCCAGGTGAGCTATAAAATCAGAGTAAATAACATAATCTGGTTTTGTAGAATAATGCCGTACAATTGTTTTATCGAGTTTTTAAGGAAATCTCAATGAACATAGAATCGCAACATCTGCACAGTCCAAGGGGGAGGTCAGGTCTGAGGCAATAATTTTTAAATCGGGATGAATGAAAAGGGAGACACCTCCTCCCCGGCGACCATGTCGAATGCAATTCCGAATGAAATAATGCTCGATATCAACCCAGCCTCAATCATCATCGGACTTGAACCAGGTTTCAAAAACGTAATAGAAAAATGCTGCTGTAAAGCTTGAAAGTAATTAACGATGTCCATCAGAATGTTTGTTAAGACTGGCATGTGTTGCATAAATCGAAAAATGAGATGAACTATAGTAGGGTCGTGTGTTTAAGGTTTCAGTGGTATAGTATCGACATAAGTCTTTGGTACTCGTAATATCGGTGTCATCGTGGTGTATGTGTGTCCAAAAGAAATGGTTGAAAGTGGGGTAGATTGCAAAAAGTCGGACATACAATGAACACTGATACTCAGAAATATAAAATATCTTAACTATCTAACAAAAATCACAGAGATCTTCACATTTAAAGTTATCAAAGTTTATATAATTACAGGAGATTGAGCTCTCAAAAACACCATGAAAATAAAATAAATTGCATTGTGTGTAGAAAAACATTACCCATAAGATATAACCGTGAAAATTGAAACTAGAAATTTTTGGATAGCTAGAAAGGGTTTTTAAAGGAGTAACGATGAGCAAGAAGGAAAGATGTATACAACAAGACGAGTGTGTTACTAAACAATTTTGTTTTTTATACAAAACTGCAAAGTAGAAATAATTTATCTAGTGTTTCATAGTTAAAATGAATATGTAGATAGTTAGAAAGAGATTAAAGTTTAGATGGTGACAGGAAATTAGAAACTGTACTATATGGTAGGAAATCATAATAGACCAATATCAATAACAAGGTCATATCAATAAGATCAATACACGGAAGAGCAAATCCAGCAATATTAGTGGGATGTACAATGGTCAATTTATTACATCACACCATACATCACATTGTTGTGGAAAGTACACTATTCCAAACAGCATAACATATAAATAATCATAACCATTATGATGTACTAATAGGAAATTTGGGAAAAGGAAAGGTCAACACTATAGTGTGTTAATTGTAGTGTAATGTATTGCTAAGAGAAGATAAAGGAGAAGACGATGAGCAAGAAAGGATGTTATAAGTAGCCTATTGGAACAAATTCTACATGTTTTAAGTGCACCCAGAGGCCAATTAAGTACTTCATAATAAACCAGAAAGCCCTAACAAGGCTCTAGCCCACAAAATACCACACAACGTAATATTGTGGTATATTGTGGTATATTATATTTTATGACAAGAACCTACAATATGGTGTGGTAGTTTCTTTATAGAACCAATTAAACCTTTTGGCGAAACCGTTGGTTCTTTAACCTTGACACTTTCAACAATCCTTCTAGAATCTTTTTCTTCAAGAGCCTTCGCTACGAATGACAAAAATATTAACAAAATAATAAATTTTAATGCTTGATTGGTGTTTTGTCGTGTTTGTTCTAAAATAATGCAAAATAATATTAATATGGGGGAAATGTAATTTCGAGGGACCTAAATTTGGATCTAATACCTTCAAACACAAATAAATGAGCCTTGTTGCACAAGTGATCTGATTTTATATAAATAACAGATTTTAATGATTTGTAATTGGTTTGGTTTAAGAATTTGGTATGTCCCAAAACAATATTAATATATCAAAATTACACTATTACCCACAATTAGTTTATACTTATTGTCCACAAGACTGTCCCACTAATGTCCACAAGAAGCGTGCAGTTCACCGATTTCCTCACATTGCGAATGACCGCATGCAAAGTCACACATAAATATCCATGGTATAATTCCCTTAAGAATCTTCTCAGTCCTAAGATAACTTTTGTCCACCAGTTCAAGACGTCAAGGTTAAATAATTCCCACGACGACACTAACATTCCAAAAAATAAAAAAAATAAAAAAAATAACCCAATTTGAGCTTTCCCACCCTTTCGGCTTCAAGGACGACAGTAGAATAACATAGCCCTCTGCTCACGTGGAATTGAAAAAATAAATCCTGGCACTACGGTATCGGTCTAACAACATTATTGTAGACTAAAACTAGCTATCACCTACTGTATAAGTCTCCTGGTAACAATGCTGCTGGCCCGAGACTTTACTCTCAATCTCATTATAATATGACTTCAGCACAGTTCCCAATCCTTAAAAAGATTTACCACTGCATCATGCATAAACATAGTCCCTGCACTAGCTGAAACCATTGGCTTTTACACATCTACATTACATCAGCTCACAATTTATAAACCTTTCATGGGAATCCCTCAGATCTTGCATGTTTTTGATATTAAAGCATAAACAAGTGGACTCAGTTTCTAAGTTTTACATCTTGGGAAATCCCCATTCACCCTTTTTTTGTGCAATCTATCTACGGGCTCACCGATAATAATTCAAACTCCCCTGCTGTTAAACGGCCTTCCAATGTGAAATTCCGGGAACTAGCGCCATGTACGTGTCGAACGCTCATCCATTAGTTTTTTTGATGGTTCAGGCAAATCAAGTTAGAGGTTATTTTCTCGAGTTGCACTATTTCACCATGGTGGAACCCAAACTTAGCATTTCCAGCTCTGCCGTTAAGTACAATCTAGGATCCCAATTCCTAATTTCAAATCGCTCCTTTTATGATAAATACGCATTTTTTTAGCATTCTCGTTAGCAGGTAGTTACCAAATAGCTTGTGCAAAAATAATCAAATTTTGCCAATTGGGGGCGCTCTTAAAAAAATGTGCTAATATTGCTTTAATTCAAAAAATTAAACCAAGAGTTGCGCTATTTCAGCATGTCTACTACTTATATGCCAACTCCACATAATTTTTTTACTTTCGGACTCGTATGTGGATATTGTCCTGTAGGGACGACAAAATATGTTTCAACAAGCAGGTAACAATAATTTTTTGTTTTTAAAAGCCAGGATCAAATCGGTGGATTTTTTCCGGCCCTACTGACTGTCCCGCCATTTATTTAACGTGATTGACGTAGTAACACATTACTAGAAGTCAACTGGTGGCCCGCTAGGTGCCGAGGTCCGTCATGGCTGTCAAACCGTATGCATTGTTTTAAAACCAGTAGAAACCAATTCCCGCTGAAAAGAAAAATGAGTGGAACCACGGCAAAACCGGGTCGTGGAGTTTTGAGCTTTCCCTTACTGTCGCCTTTTAGCGAAGACAATGTTATGCAACAAGGTTTTACGTGCACTATGCCAATTGGCAAAAAATCCCATCATAACTAGATGACCAAGTCTTTGTTTTCAGTGGTTCTTTTTCTTGAAATGGTTCTCTCATGCAAATGTATACTATTTTACGAACCACTGATTCAGGGAAAGATAAAATAAAGTTATCATACATGGCAGGATCACAGATGTATCACTTGGCAACTATTGCATTTACGACTTGTGCTTCAAAATTTCAAACTTATACAAACATAACAAAGATAAGCCCAATCATGCTCTTGCATCTTTGATTGCTTATATCCTCTCAATTTTTCCAATATATTGCCGTAGCGGTCCTTTTAAATTGGTACTTGAACCGTTTTGACAATTTGTCGCTTTGGTTGTCTTAAGTAAGTGAATTTTATCCATCTCATAGAAGAGAAGTAATTTTTGCCAATTTTGCATCTGCTTTTTCGTTGAAAATGTCGTGCTATTGACTCATTAAAAATGGACAGAACACTAAGTGAGACTCATTTTTGCTATTTTTGAAGTCGTGGTTCTTCAAACAGAACAAAACGCCCACAAACAACCAAAAACAGATTTATTTTTTTTATTTTTTGTCTGTTTGTGTTTTTGTGTTTATATTAATTGTCTTATGTAGGTTAACGTCGTGCTTAAATCTGTTTCCATTTCGGCAGTGAAATTGCATATATTGAATGCATTATGTAAAGAAGTATATTCTCCGAAGATTGATACGGAAGAAAAGTAGGTAGTCTTAAAATTGGCTGGTTTGAATGTGGCTATTAGACCACGATGAACATGATGATATATATTTTCATGTTGTAGCATCACGTTTTCAGCTGCCCTCTCTCTCCCTCTTCTCTCTCTTCCTCGCTACAAGTGTGAGTCAATAAAAACCCTACATTTCAGGAAGATTTTCTCAAAGTTAAACATTATTTTGCGTCAATGTTTGCTTTGGTTTTTTACAGAAATATACATGCTATCAGAAGATTTTGAAATTTGTGTCTTTCGGGCTTTGGGTCCAGAAACTATGTCAATTTTGCGGAAGAGACCTAAAAATTCAAGTTTTGGCCTCTTTTTAGGGCCATACAATGCGGAAGACTGAACAACCTACTTATCATAACACATTCTTCAAAGACATTCCACCATGCATTTCAGAGGGTATCGATTTCTTCTCGACAAAAACCATACAGTTGAATAAAATGGTCTATTTGTAACATGATGATAATACAATATCTTCAAAAAATTAAATACCATGGTTCAATCATAAGAGTCAGTTTTGAAATTCACTCATATCAATGTCTCAGTTCAATGAACATAATGCAACAGCTCAGAGATTTTTGTTTTCATCTCTACAGGTAATTAGTTTGCCCAAATAATAAGTATACTCGCGTCCATAAATTGCCAAGAAAAATTAAAGCGAAGTTTTCTGTAAATAAACCGGAATTAAACCTTAAAATTCATTGTCGCACCGCTGTTTTTTTTCAAGAGATCAACAAAACTTTCTATGGTTCACACTTTGCTACAGTTTCGTTTAGGTTAAACCATTAAATCTTGCTGAACCAAAGTAAGCTTTGGTCTTACACCCTACTTGATTTCTTATTTAGGAATTGAACATTGTTTACTTAGCATTTTCTTTTGTAATCTCTGGGATATTATTTTTATAATCCTTCAATTACTCTCCCACCTTCTATTGTTCAACAATAATTTGGTGTTACATGTTTGTACTCAAATCACTGCTGAAGACCATGTTACTTTATGTAAGCGATGCATCTTTGTTTGGCTCAAAATCGGCCAAACAGGATTTTTAAGTCTCTCAGCAAAATAGGCGTAACTTCTTTCTCCAAAGTCCAAATGACACCAAATAAACGTTTTCTGAAAGCCTGTTTATCCTTCTTTATAACCATAGCAAACATTTGAGCAAAAACAATTCTTAACTATTTTAATTATTTTTTATTCTGAATGTAGGTTTTTTTTTTTACTCACACTGTATTTTACCAATGATGGTTCATAACAAAGTACACCTTTTACTTTTTGACGAAGTGGATTAGTAACACTCGGCAGCGCACAGATGTTATTACCCGAATCTTTGTTTGGTTGTTTGCTTTTGTTAAGCAAAAGAGCATGCTCCTATATTCACTTTTACGTTCCCGATATCATAAATCATGTCATGGCCTTTATACCCACCACACAAAAGTTATTCACTTGTAAACTACTTGCGAATTTTAACTTTTAAAGGGGTCGTTTTCGACCCTAACGCCCTTCTTTTTGTTTATGGTTATATCTTTTTTTTAAAAGTTTTAAAAAAATTCAATTGATTATGACGGCCCGTTTTTGTCTTATAAAGAAATCATCATAGTACGTATCAAAATTTAGCTAATAAAATTCTTCAAAGTTCTATATAAATGACGTCACCATACCACGATCAAATTTACAATTATGACACCTGGACTTTTTCTAAATTTCTAAATGCCATTTTTTTGCCACTTTTCAAAAATTATTATATAGAGGCTCTGAGAAACTGGCGAACATTGAATTAAAGGTCCATGGTCCGATTGCTAATAACCTCGACCCAGGGACCCCAGATTTTACCGGAAGTGGTCATAATTTTGGTATCAGAAGAAAGCTACTATTTTTTGCATTTACCCTGTGAAATCTTTTTTTCTCATTAAATGTTTTATTGGTTTTTACAACAAAGAGAAATCACATATGAATCAATTGCAGCAACACAAATAAAAATAAAAAACACATGAAAATAACAAGGTGATCAAAAATGATTACAAACAGCTCAAGTAACCATTGAGAATGTACACTACAATCAACAATTAACAAAAAAGGACCAATGAGGGTGGATAAAAAAATTAAATATCAAATCTCCATTGGGAAGGGGGGGGGGGGTATCACAATTTGTTTTTGCAATGGTAACCTCAGCTTCTCTGATGAGAATGAGCCTTAAATCCCCTAAAAGAGGGACGTTTAGACTGAAACTTGCATACCCTCTGAAATCTTATAGGGCTAAAGGATATTTGGTTTGGATGTTATGAGCGAAAATATGCCCAATTTTGGTCGACCAATATTTTATTTTACACAGTACTCTATGGGATTACAAACTCACGTTTCTAGCTCTCACTTAAAAATGGGTTGAAATATCGGCGCGAAATTTTACAGATGTGGTTTTGAGGTAAAGACCATTATGAAAAATTTATAGACTTAAATCGGGTCATCCCCCTTTAAATAAACACGAAAAAAACGATCTAGATCCCGGTCTCTCGTTAATCTAGGCTGAGATTACACTGCCGACACCAGAGGACTGCATAGGTTTACGTGGATACCAGAGAAACGAGCGATTTCAAAAACCATAGCGGACCCCTGCCTTGTGTTTAGGGGCAAATTGCCGCTAGATCTAACAGACAGACAACACTACCTGTTTTTTTTTTTTTTTTTTTTTTTTGCGGTGATCGTCAGGTTGGTAATTCATTTTTCCTCCAGGGACGTAAGGAATATGAAAAGAATGCGTTATACTCGATTTATCTGATAAGTGACCCCGTACCATTCTTGCGGAGGTGGAAAAATTCAATGAGGCGCAGGGACTTCTGTTAAAATGTTATTGTGAGCAATGTTAACACTTAAGTGGACAAGGTATTCCTACTTCCGTTGGTGGACAAGGGGGGGGGGGTCTATGGAAACCACTTTCCCGAAGGAATTTTTTTTCACGAAATTTATACCACACATGCAGGGTCAAAAGACAATAACAATTAAGCAATAAAATTAGAATTCCACAAAGAAACATTAAAATTAGGGGCAAAACATTATTTTAAAATTCAAAAAACAAAAAAACACGCGTTTTTAACCTAATTTTAAAAAAAAAAAAAAAAAAAAAATGAAAAAGTGTTAATATGTGTTCTAAAAGGTCCAATCTACCTATACTAAACACAAATGATGTCATTTTTTAATATGTCATATTTTTGGTAGGTGGCTTTGTCTGCCGTGTAACTTTCCCATTGGTTTGTACAGTGGCGTGATGGAGATAGGCAAAATCAAAGTGATCGCTATCAGCATATAAAGGGTTAACTGATTTATATATTATTATTTATTGTTTAATTACATGAATATGAATACTTAAACATGAAAAATATTCTTAATTGCTTGTTTTAATTATTTTTTTTTACTGACCCAACCTAATTATCTAATAACCGGGGAGATAGATTTTAATTTTTTTCATGAAAAGATGCGTATCCAAAAGTTACACAATTACAAAAAATAAGAGTCGGAAAAGTATATCGTTCGTCGTAAAACTGGCAATATATAGTTTGCGGGTCCCTAGTCCACTTCAGTGTTAATGCCTGAAATACACTATAGGTCGTTTCCATACATGAATGAAATTGTATTTAGTGGCAGGTGAGTGAGTTAAATGACCAGAGTGTCCTCCGAGATAATCCGGTGTGGCACGTGCATTTGAATTTTTTCATTTTCCCAGTAACCTGACCCATCTGACACACTTTTTTCTGACACACCTATGAATTCTTAACGGAATAAACCTGTGCTTTATTCCGTGAAGGGTTTCCGAATTCATAATTGTGTCAGAAAAAAAGTGTGTCAGATGGGTCAGGTTACGGAAACTCCCTTCTATTTCCCCCAAACCAATCGTGTATTTACCAGAGCGCAATTCGTTTAGCTGGTGTTTTCCCCTTCAAGAATTCTCATTATGCCGAGTTATCTTATAATTTGCTATTCCCTTATCACATATTTGCATATCATTTTTTATATTTCCGGAGAATACATAGTGTTTGTCTTTCTATCTTAGCACTGACTTATAGCGTGCTGTACAGGGAAAATGCGGCGGTTATAACACTAATTCATATTAGCAGACTATTATTACAATTCCCCAACCAGTATTCACCGAATCCGATATAAAACTGGGAAATCCTGCGTATCTAATTTCACAGAGAGGTAAGAAAAATCTTTTTCAAATTGAGCCATCCGAATCTCACTTCAAGTAAGTGCGTGGATTCTATTTTTGAGATCGTGACTTCATTAACTGATTTACTCCGTCAAGTGAATTGCCTTGCCCTTACGATCGGTGACTACGGGGTAAATACCTCCTAGTTGTACCAATGCTGCAGATCAGATTTGCCGGATTCCCGGCGACTTATTCCAATTTCAGATTCAAACATGGGGCCAATTCAGCGTTCATTGTTTCCCATAGAGTCCGTCTTGATCGTGTTGATCTCTGTTGTCTGTGAAACTTGCCTTATAGAGGCAGGCACGACCTTTACTCAATCTTGTCAACAGACTGTTCAGAACTCCAAAAGATGTTCATTCAGAGGGTATTAACGAGGCCAATGACTGCATGAAAGCACGTTTTTTTTGTGTTAAGGAAATCTGTGTAGGAGAAAAAATAGGCAAAAATGGAACGCCTTCCGCCATTAATTTGCAAACATTCAACGGTAAAAAACAAGAAATTCACCACTGAGAGAATAACAACTTCTTTCCTAATTGCCCCAAGGACTCAGAAAGTTCTTCTTTCTGCAGTATATTAACCACTACAACAATACGACCTTACATTTCAAGTGTGTTTTTCGCCATTGTAATCAAAACTTCTTTTCAATACTTCCAAAGACGATGGAAACAGCTTATTTGCCTCATAATTAAATATTTCACCCCTATACCTAAACACCTTATATCTAAACAGTTTAAAATAAAACCATATTTAGGTATTTTGCCGGCAAATTCCTTTTTGATACCAAATGTGTTAGAGATTCGAGACATGTTTTAATATGTAAACACCCACTTTTGCAACCACGTTCCTAACACTATTTTGAATAGACTCTCGATTAAATCCGTTGAATACAACACGCCAAAACGGGAAGATATCAAACTTGCTTTAAGAAACGCACCGCAAGGCTGTTACTGTACACCAATTATCAAGAAATTAGACACCTGCCTAAACACTATTGGCACCACATTTTTAAACAGTTTGCAATCTCTATTTAAAATATTTGGCAACTTATATCTAAATTATTCTAAATCTAAACATATTTAAACATCTAAACGGTGGTAGATTTAGACATAACGCCGTGTTTAAGCATGATGGAAATCTGAATACTACTGTTACCAACACCACGTCCTAAATACCGGAATTCTTTACAAACAATCTCGCTTTAAGCCGTTGAAAACAACAGCACAATACCAGAACGGAAAGAGTCGAACTTGTCCTGGCTGCACTGTAAAAAACCGTGATTAAAAAATTACACACATTTCTAACACTTTTCGCACCACGTTTGATTTTTTTTAAATAAACGAGAACCTTAATATTTGAATTGTGTTTAAATCTAACATAATTTAGGCAGTTTGACGGTAGGTGTTTAGGCCATTATCATAACGCCAAATCTTAAGAGATTTGAAGTGTTTAATATTTTGACACATACTTCGCAGCCACGTTGCAAACACCTAAATGCTTTATACAATCTCGCTTTAATCGTTGAACAAAACGTACAGTACGAAACAGGAATACCAAAATTGCCTGTACAAACGTCACGGTATGGCTGTAATATTGCAGATAGCTTCTTGTAAATTCCAATGTACCCCCTCATCATTTCAAGTATCTTACTTATGCTAATCATCTGGGTATTGATGGCTAGCCAAATGGCTACTTTTAAATACACCTGTCAACGCGTTGTCATATCATTACAAAATAAATAATATTAGATAAAGTTGCAATATTTCACATACGTCTCTACGTGCTGGTATCTTGTCTTAAAGGTCCATGGCCCGTCGGATGTTCACAGAATAGTCCAATTTCTAATTTCTGAAACTTTTAAATGTATCAAACAAAATCGGCATGGAAGTCAAAAATTAGATGCACTTTGTCACATTTGAAAGTATATAGTTGTAGGAATAAAACAATGACTTAACAAAAGAACAAAAAGAAACCCAAACCAAAAAATAAAAACAAAACAAAATTAAATAAAAACCAAAACAAAATAAACACACAACAAAAATGAGGAAAAAAATTACCATTGACGTGCTTGGTTTAATCTGTTTTCATAATTGTTGTCATAATTTTTAAACAAAACTGTTTTTTTTCAATGCTGTGATCTTTTTAAGTATTTTTAGCACAATATTTGTTCTTCGATGCAGAGAATTTTGGACGCAATTGTAAATGGCATGTTCAACAACATTATGTCAAAATATTTTGGAGAACGCCATCCATTCCCTTTAAGACGGGGAAGATTATTTTCAAAACTTTGCCAAAACATAATTATTCCACATAGGCTTAAATCCTGGGGGGATTGGGGGTATATATCCCCCCCACCCCATAGTTTTGATGGAGGGGGTATGGTCAATACTATCATCCCCCCCCCCCAATGGTTGATCCCGTTTCAGCGTTTTTGCCACAACAAGACGGTCACCCCCGGTGGATTCGTGGCACCTGTGGTTTGGTGGGATTTGACTGGGGGTACTTTTTCAGCCGTTTTGGATTTCGGACCCTGAAGGAATGACTAATTGGTAACGATAACATAATTAAAGAATGTTCCTTTAATTTGTAATGATGAATGTCTGGTATTTCATTATTTGGTACATGATAAATTAAATGAATTACCTTTACACTGGCCCTGGACCCATAGAATGATTAAATGTTGATTAAATTGATAGCTGGCTTTATTCATATTTACCCGCTAAATTGTATTTTTTGTATTTTGATATAATATATGCTTTAACACTGCCCGGAACCATATGGGAGCTATGATTAACACTTCTTGGCCCAGGGCAGCCATTTTAAAAAATGGTGATTTTTGGGTTGATTTTTAATAGCTGCTGCATGTTGTCTACGGTTAATAATTTCTCCAAATGGTTTATCTTTTTGTTGTCAAGATTATGATGTATCACTAAGGCAACTTTGTAATTGAATAAAATGCAAGTAAAAAAATATGTCACGGTCATTGGACCGCTGTGTCGTCTGCCGTCGCGTTTGTGAATGGGGCGAGGTGACATGAGGTCACAAGGTGACATGAGTTCATCAAGGTGACATGAGTCACCAAGGTGACAGAAGGTCACCAGGTCACATAGGGCACCAAGGTCACGGGGGGTCACATGAGGTCAACAAAGATCACACAGGGTCCCAAAGGGTGACATGAGGTCACCCCAACATGCCTCCCAACGCACCCCCCTTCCCCCTCACCTGACACCCCGCCCCTCCCTGTCGCACCCCAACCCGAACCCCGCCCTGACAAGCTTATTTGTGAATGGGCCAAAGGTCATGTGATGGTCACCAAAGTCACATGATGTCACCACGGTCCCGTGAGGTTCACCAAGGTTCGACGTGAGGTCACATATGTCACCAAGGTCACATGGGGTCACCAAGTCACATGGGGTCAAATGTCAAACACCCACCTGATCCCACCCCCACCCCCCTAACGCACACACACCCGACCCCTCCCCCAACGCACTCCCACCCCTGAACTCACCCCACCACCCGCCACCCCTCCACAACATACACACCCCTCCCTGACGCAAGCACCACCACTACCCCCCCACCTACCCTGCCCCAAACACGCCCCCCTGCCCCCCTCCATATGATTCACACACAAGATTAATTTATAGTAGTTTTTCATGTATCAAAGGAATGTTGCATATCGATGTTAACCGTTTTAGCGATACAGCCATTATCATATTTATTAGCTCATTGGCATACCGACGCCGCTGTATTCAAGGAACTTTAAATGTGGCAAAGAAGATGCACACCATAAGGGGTTTTTGCGAAGTGAAGAATTTACATGTCCGATTACCGCATTTATAATAAGTGATTCCGCTGATTTTTTGCATATTAATAGCTCATTTGCATTACTTTGCCCGAAGTATGCCCAACATCTAATCAGGCGAACTCTTTAACCCGCTTCCTTCCACACCAAGTCATCATTATACGCCTTAACTGAACTCCAGATATTAACTTGCACACAAGCCTTGTCGGGCAAGGTTAACATTTTGACGGCCAAATCAAATGAGGTCACCAAGGGCACTGAGGTCACCAACATGTTCACCCCACCCCGCCCCCCCTCCTTTCTAAACATGACATCATCGTGCCCTTACGAACCATGGAAACGGCAACTTCCAATTTGTTGCTTGCCCACACCATGACAACCCACGTATAAAATTCGAATCCCACATCACAGGCATGTCGATCACCGATGCGATGATATCACAATGAATCGGTCTAGTCCCCCCGCTACTACGGGGCCATATATTAATATATCCACAGCGATTTTGGTTCAAATGCTATATCACTGCCTCTAAAATCCCCTCCGGCGTCACTAAGCTTCACTAGAAATGGCTGAAAAAGACGGTCTTTTGTCATTCATTTTCGCACTCTTCGAACACACGACGCCATTTTTTTTCTGCATCAGATTCAGCGTTTCTATTCTTGTTATCTATTTTCCGCAAAACGCTGGCAATCACTTGTTGGACTTGCTACAATGCCCATTTATGGCCACTGATTTCAAGGAACTTAAGCATCATATGACGAGGTCATTTAGGGGGTTTGGACATCAGATCAATAAATTTTCTATAAGAAAAAAAAACACACCACGGCTCTTCCATTGACTTACATTACACCCTCTTATGCTACCCGATGGATTTGCCTGAGGTATAGGCGCTCTCAGGGGGAGTAACGGTGAAGATCTGAATCTACTTGGAAATCGATTTCGTAGAAAGACAAGCCATATTTGGTTAATAACACACCATATTTGTAAGAACACCCTCCATATATGGATTAATAGGTGGCATCTGGCTAATTTTAAATGTCGTACTCAAATAGGTTTTTAATAGAACATTTTTTTTAATTAATCGCTATGGGGTTTCCCTGGGTTCCATTGAATTTGTTGGGTTTCCCATTGAAGTGTTGGCTCGCTGTAGCTCTACATCGAGCCTGACCAGGAGGTATTTACTAATAAAATAGCGAAAATGTGTCTACGAACAGAAATGTGTCTACTCCCAGCTTGAAGCGTTTGAGGGATTCTTTTCACGAATCCAATAACCTCATATTTTACCATTTTAGTTAAAAGTTAAATTCCTCGCGCTTCGCGGGCATTTGTTCGAATTACACACATTTAACGAATTTAGTTTCTAAAGGCAAATGTTTTAGCGCGGCTTCGCGCTCACAGTGCTAATAATGGAATCTTTTTCGCCAAAAACCCGTTTCTTTCATAAATTTTCATTCATCAACCCATCCCCCCCCCATCCCCCCCATGTCAAAAATGAAATTTACGCCACTGATATCCAATATTTGGCGTCTAATGAAGCCAAGATCTTCTTTATGGGTTCTTTATAGATTATAATGTTGTGGTTATAAATAATATATAATACCTAGCATTTAGGACGCCATTCACCGTAGTATCATGCGCTTACAGTATAGTTAGTATGACGCCATCACTACTCTCTAATGTAAACGAGTGAAAATTTCAACTCTCCCAAAAAGTGTAAACTCTTGTAAACCACTCCAAAATGAGTGAAAAGAGCGAATGTCCACGCAAAAATATTTTTCGTGTTTTCGTGTTGTCCTTCGTTAATTCACTCAAAAATGTCGTTGGTCTTTCTGTTTAACTCTCAAGCGAGTGGAAATCCACTCTTTTGGGAGTGATTTTTTTACTCTTTTGAGTGGAAATTCAACTCATTTTAAAGTACAACCACGCATTGGAGTGGTGTACAAGAGTTTTTCACTCTTTTGGGGAGTGAAATTTTCACATCGTTTACAATTTAGAGAGTAGGAATCGTCAAACATTTCGCTTTATAATTCCAATCATAGCAGGGTAAGGCAATTTGAAATGTGCATACAGATACGCTCGTATAGGAGTCTATTTTGATTGGTTACCCAAAAGGTTTAGATCATATTATATAATGTAATGAGCCACTCAGAGATACTGTTAGATTGCTGGTAGGTGATGTAATCCGGATTGATATCAGTTTGCTGGCTCGGAATTCGTGAAAATGATGTCAGTAAAATTAGACGAACTGCTTAGCTCAGGAAAGTGAAACCCGATCGACAACCTCATCCAACCCCTTTTATGCCCTAAAATCGAGATTTTTGGTATCATCAAAGAAAGTGTTATTTTTTCTCATTACCTCTGTCAGGCTCAGGAAATTTAAAGGCCCAGAAATTGTTTTCCCTTTTGACGTTATCAAATAAGTCTATAAATGTGTTGCAACACTTTAATTTACGCAAGCTGTCCTATAGGCCGCCAATTTAATAGGGCCCGAACATTTTCTTCTACAATCCAAAACAATCCGATTTAATTCTACATATTTTTTGGTAATATGCTTCCTGTAAGGGAGAAATAACATTTGAAAAAGTGGTCAGTGGTCGGGTTCATACTTTTGAACACAGCTGTTTTTCACATGGCAGTGTTTTTTAAGGCATTTAGCAAAAGATCTCTGTTTCTTCAATGATTTAGAGAATTTATGCAAATTTCAAGCATTCTTTTGGATGCTTCGTGTTTACCAATTAAGCGTCAAATATTTTTTGAACAATCCTGGTATTCCTTACAAGAACTCTGCCAAAGTTTGATGATCATGAGAGGATTAAACAAATTTATGATTCAATATTTGGTGATCTGATGAAATCATCCGCCCGAGATATCCGAACTTTGTTTTTCAAAAAAAGAATCTGTAAGTGTTTACGGTGTTACGGTTTCCGCTTTTCAAAACAACACGGCATAATTGGCCGGTAACACGGTAATCTGGCCTGTCGTCCTTTCTTCAGTTGATGAACAACTTCGAATCATTATTTATAGTATGTTTACAGTAAAATGGAGCTATAAGGCGGCATTCCGGCGTTGTTCCTCAGCTAGCTAGAATTATTCCCAAAACAATTTATTGTTCATGATAGAGAAACATCTTCTTTCTTCATCTTGCCATTAATCACATTGTTAAGAGGATATCTCATTAAGATATATTGCTAAATTTAATGAATTCCAGATAGCTTTAGCTTTTTTGTATATGGAGCGTTTGGTCAAAAACTAACCATAACTGCGAGAAATTTAAACGAGTGAAAATTCACTCCCCAAAAGAGTGACCTCTTGTAACCCACTCCAAAATGGTGAAAAAGAGCGAATGTCCACTCAAAAAGATTTTTCGTGTTTTCGTGTTTCCTTCGTTTCACTCCTCAAAAATGTTGTCTTTCGTTTAACTCCTCAGCGAGTGGAAATCCACCTTTTTGGAGGATTTTTTTACTCTTTTTGGTGGAAATTCATCATTTTAGTACAACCACTCATTTCGGAGTGGTTTACAAGAGTTAAATCTTTTGGGGAGTGAAATTTCACTCGTTTACATTAGAGAGTAGGGGGAAAAAAAAATCGTCAGAATCATTTCGGCTTTATCAATAAGAGGCATGGTAAGGAAATTGCAATGTGCATTACGATACGCTCGTCTAGAGGTCTCTTTTGAATTGGTTACCCAAAAGGTTAGTCATATTATATAATGTAATGAGCCAATCAGAGATACTGTTATTGATTGCTGGTAGGGTGGATGTAATCCTGATTGATAAATTTCAGTTTGCTGATCGGAATCGTGAAGAATGATGTCAGTAAAATTAGACGAACTGCTTAGCTCAGGAAAGTGACCCGATCGACAAACCTCATCCCCCACTTTATGCCCTAAAATCGAGATTTTGGTATCAGAAAGAAGTTTTATTTTCTCATTACCTCTGTCAGGCTCAGTGAAATGAAGGCCCAGAAATGTTCCTTTTGACGTATAAATAAGTATATAAATGTGTTGCCAACACTTTAAATTTACGCAAGCTGTCCTATAGGCCGCCCAATTTAATAGGGCCCTAAACATTTTACTTCTACAATCCAAACAATCCGATTTAATTCTAACATCTGTTTGGTTAATATTGCCCTTCCATGTACGGAGAAAATAACATTTGAAAAAAGTGGGCAGTGGTCGGGTTCAAAATTTTGAACAAGCTGTTTTCATCACATGCGTGGTATTTTTAAGGCATTTAGCAAAAGATATGTTCTTCATGATTTAGAGGGGAATTATGCAAATGGATGTCAAAGCATTCTTGGATGCTCGTGTTTAACAATTAAAGCGTCAAATATTTTTAGACAATCCTGTATTCCTTACAAGAACTCTGCCAAAGAGTTTGAGATATGAGATATTAAACAAATTTATGATTCCAATATTTGGTGATCTATGAATCATCCGCCCGAGCTATCCGAGACTTTGTTTCAAAAAAAGAAATCTGTAAGTGTTTACGGTGTTACGGTTTCTTGCCTCTTTCATTTCACAAAACCACGGCAAATTGTCGGTAACACGGTAATCTGGCCTGTCGTCCTTTCTTCAGTTGATGAACACTTCGAATCATTAATTTATAGTATGTTTACATTAAAATTGAGCGTAATAAAGCGGCATTCCGAGCGTTTTTTCCTCACTATCTAGACTTATTCACAAAACATTTATTGTTCATGATAAGAGAAAATAGATATCTTCTCTTGCCATTAAATCACATTGTTCCGGAGATATCCTTCAGATATATTCTAAATTTAATGAATTCCAGATAGCTTTGTTGGTATAACAAAACTCAACCATAAAATGCGAGAAATTTAAACATGAATAAAATTGTCAAATAACCACCCTTTTTATACCATTCTAGAAATGCTTTCATGGTTATCTTTATTTCTTTTTTGTGAATGCGTCACAAGGTATTTCTCTAGAGGTAAACTTATATGTGCTGAACTTTGAACATAAAGATAATGTTTGAAATTTTAGATAGACGGAGTGCATGTGTGATGAATTTTAAACCTTGACTATACCATATATTTTTATAAGCATTTATTAAAATTGGATGCTTCATGGGTAATGAGGTGGATACAAGAATGTCCATCATTAGTGTGTGTTTCCAATCCCTTTGGAAATTCGTTCCGTTCCAGTTTATATATATGGACACAAGAATTTAACGCCTGTATCGGTTGATCAACCTGGAGATTAACCAATGACACTTAAGTTAGCATCCTGAACTGCGCTATTTTGTAAGAAATCTTTAAAGAAAAAAATAAAATAAATAACACTAGGCTTATTGGGATTCATTAAAGGGATTAGCAGCGATTTGCTAATCGAACATCGAAAAATTATCAAAATTCCTATTTTTATATTTTTGTTACCGAGGCTTGGATCTGGCGCACATAACCTGATGTGTTGGCTTGAAATCCGTGTATTTAAAGACAAGCAGTAGTGTTTTTATCTGATTCTGTAATTTCTATACGTCGTATCATATCAAAATTCGGAACTTGAGATCAAAAAATTGTTAATATAAATGTTTTTGCGTTTCTGTTTTTTCACTGTGAATATCCAGTTTCAGCGTGATATGTGCACCATCACCACTACAGTTTGAGCCTCAAAACACAACCAGGGGTAATATTGAGCTTTGTCTATTACTGTACTGGTTGACACCACAATCAGCTGATTTAGTTAAATCATATTTTGAGACGCCGACGCTTTATGTCTCTTTTGCGTCAGACGTGTGGACAAATTTCTCTCTCTTCCTTCCTCAAATACTTCCTTTTCACTATTTTGGTGGTGTGTTTTCTATACATTAAAGCATTTAATATGGAATTGTACGCACGTATCGCCTGATTTAATAATTATGTCCTGGAGCATAATTTTTCCTGGAGCAAAAATAATCTAGAAAACTATGTTAAGTCCACTATGCTCCAGAGACATATTAATGCACAATGCTCCAGAAGCAAATGGCAACATAGGTATATCTCCCTGGAGCATTGGAAAAATATTCTGTCACGTACTGCTCCAGGAGTCATAGTTGCCATATGCCCCGAGCATGTGGGTATTTTGACTTAGAATATTACTCCAGATTATTTATTTTCGAGGAAGATATGGTCCTGGACAATATGCTCCTTGAGCATACTTTTCCCCCCCCCCCCCCGGGTCAAAATCCATATTGGAATTGAAAAAATGTCCATTCTTTTGCGATTAAAAGGGACGAGGTCAATATCCATGTTGCAATGAACGCACTCAACTATTTGTAAGCATATGATTCAACCTAGCTTTGAGCATGCAAATTATTTGTTGGAAATACTGGATAATGAAATAGGACCTACTAGGGTTCCGTACAGTTGATGCCATTCGGGAGGGTAGCCACTTGACCAATGCCAGTAATTAATAAGCGATTCCCTCCGGCCTTACAACACTTCGTATAACATCCTCTTACCAACGGCGTTACCAAAGGGAATTATCAAACATAAATGCATTTGTAAGTAGGTCTGAGAGTCCCAGTTTTAATCTCTTTTACAAATTCCCTGATTTTACTTTCCTTTACGTTTTCAATCATGTTGCGTTCAGTGTTAGAGACTGTTCGGCATGGGTATCAAACAGTAAACCTAACACAAATGTGGCTTTAATTTAAAATTTTAATGGTACATAGTTTTTTACTTACTGTGTTTTCATTATCTGAATCAAAAGAATTCTAATAATAATAATTGTCACTTATAAGCGATACAACAGAGGTAATTTAACGCTGGCATAATCACCCAAGACCCACCCAAAAATACAGTTTCTCCTAATATAAAATTAACTACCCTTATAAACTAATATAACCATATATATTTTAATAACATTCAATTCTTTAAAAAAAGAAAAGAAAGAGTTTTGCATATGACCATTTGCCACCACCATGCCAACCAAACTTACCTACCCACTCTGATAAAAAATATGTCTTCAGTCTGTTTTATTAAAGTGGAACGAGTTGGCGCAGAGCTCGCGATGTTCCCTATGGATCTTTCATAGTGGCAGTTTTTGATTTGTTGGCATCACCGATAACACTTGATAACTGATACCTTTCAATATACCATGACCGTGGGTAATATTTATTGATCAATTTTTAAAAATCTTTTAACCTCATCATGGAATATTAGATCCACGATCTACAAACGAGGACTTTCAATCTTGTTCAAATTGCTTCCCAACCTTCATGGTTGTTTCATACCCAACTAGCCGATTTGATTGATGCTCGGCGTCGTTTCCCGGCCGCGTTGCGCGATCACCCAGCGACTACCCTGACCTAATTGAGGCTGGGTTGATCGCGGTGCCTGTGTAATTAGGCGGTTGGGCTTCGTTCGGCTTCGGGGCTGTGGCATTTATCATCAGTTGTATTGTACTTATTGATTTGTTTCTGATCTTGTTATCATGATCATTATTTTTATAATTATCCAGGGATCACCACCTAATAATGTGTGTCCACGTTTAACAAAAGTGTTTCCATAAATAACTAAATAATAAATAAATAAATAATAATAAATAAATAAATAAATCCATAAACCTAGCTGGTAGACTGGAAGGAAGTGCGATCTTAGAATAAAATGCACATCCGTCTTTCTTCGAATCATTCAGCAAAGCACATTGGTGACGGCCAAGATCTTAGCCATCGAGATTACAACTTTCCAATTTGTTAATAGCTTCATAATGTCTTTAATACATGCAGTACTAAATACAGTTGTGTTCCCTCTGCATAAATCAATGTGCACAATTCCGCTATGTGCACCATTCACGTCACTCAAAGGACCGTATAATATATGAAATAAAGAGGTCCCCTTGACAGATCCTGTGGAGCTACCTGAAGGAAGTTATTAAATGTCCTTATCATTCACAACACACACTTGGGGAACGATTGTGAGATATAATATTGAAACCATCGTAACACAGTGTCCCCAATGCCGTAACCGATTATTTAAAAAGATATGAATGTGATGGTGTCAAATGCGGCAGAATAATTAAGCAACATCAAACCTGCTTACATGCTTCATTGCCTAGGCTTGTCTAACGCCATAAGCAGATCATTCACTACCCGAAGCCGGACTACTGCTGATGTTGTGCTGCAGGGCTTTTTGGTATACTTCCAGAAATGCAGCTAGAAGATTTCCGAAAAATAACTAGTAGCTAGCCTGAGTGGTGTGACAATTAATATTTCCTGTAGTAATTTATATTTTGCAAGAAGGAAATCAAAGGGTCAAAGCCTTAATCTGTGAGAAATATAACAAGAGACGGTTTCCATTTCCTCGGCAAAAATGCCCTTTAAACACCATGGGCCAGTGCACTCCTGTAAGAATCTTATTTCTATTAGTATAAATTCAGTGCAACAGCGCATAACAACACTAGTTCTTCATTTCGTTCTCAACAACAAATACGTGAGTAATATCACTATGGTTACAATAGCTATCTACCAAGGACACATGTTAGTGTGGCTTGTCTTCTACATACATTGACATGACTGACCTTGTGTGAACGTGGGTATCATATATCATACCCCAAAACTGGGTTTATTTTTCTAAATACATTAGGTGAATGGAAGCTACTGAACTGTTCCATTGAATTGGGATTTACTAGCTAATGTATTTCCATAGTGACTACAAGTCCTTCCAGTCGAGATGGTGGTCACCTCACGGCTTAGAATCCCCGTCCCTAACTCCGCTCACCACCCTAATAAGTCGGAATCTCCTGCACGTGGCAAGACATATGATTTGACGAATGTCAATGTGATTAAATACTAAAGTGTTAACCATTTCATGTCGTCAACAACGACTCTTGCGCTCGTCAATTCTCATCATTGTGAAATCATAGGCGTGATAATTAGACTAATCACCGTACATGTGTTACTAGGTCACAAACGTGTATCTGATACCAAATGCTACACTATAGCTTCAATCACTTTTGGGAAAGTACCAATGACAATCAGATCTCGACTATCATTTCAAGAAAGAAAGTCAACTTAGTGACATTGAACTGAACCCGGGACTGACCCGCCTGCAGTCCGTGAGAGGTCGACCTCAAAGCGTTCTCTCGTCGACCTAGAGTCGATGAGAGAACAAAGACGGCCCACAAACTTTGTGGGGACGGTTTTCCCATATCGATGGCCACAACCATGCATAAAAGACGTAAGGATATAGGCCCGTTTTCGTTTTATTCCGTTCTGTTGTCTTGATTTGTGTGTGTTTTGTTTAGTAATATTTGTTAATTGATATAATAAAAATTAATAGTAAATTTTACAATTATGTATGTTCATGATCATATATTGGAATCGGCATGAAAAATGCATTGGGTGAGTCCAAACAAACCTATAGTCTTATATTCTTTTTTGTGAAGTCATCTTAAAGAGACATGAGGACATTTCCAGAAAGAAGCGCCCCCGTTTTTTCGAATCCGCTTTTTTTTTCATATTTGGAATGCTTACCAATATATTAGGTCACACCTGAAGTGAATAAGCCGAATACGCCGTCTTTATGTAATACGATGATGATTTAGTATTTTCTGTCGTGCACGACGGAAATCAAGGCATGGTTTTTATGGCGATTACGATAGCAGCGCAAGTTCAAAACAAGGTTTGCGGTTTTTTGTACTTGTTTGTCCGATAAACATTCGAAACGTTCTCGATGAGTGGTCTACAACCGATCCAGTGCAATTTGAGAGAAATTCGTATCTTCAAAAAAATCTCATCACTTTAAAGGTGCAATGAGAGATTTCACATATCAGGTGTCCCTAACAAAATTAAAGTGCTGATTTTTGCCCTGGTGTAAAGCTTTCCATCAAAAACATCCCCATCTGAAATGATTAATCTAAGAAATGTTTCTTTGGTACAAAAATTGTGAAATTTCTAATTTCGTATATGAGCAAATACGAAATTCAGCCATGTTTATATTGGAATATAAGGAAATCAAAATCGCCTTTTTTCTCTCTTTTAAGACATCTCTGTAGCCATGTCTAATCTGTATGAAATAACTATTATGAGAACATAATGGGTACCTCAAAATCTCTCGTTGCACCTTTAAAAAGCCACTTGCATATGTGTTTTAAGTTACAGAATATGTCATGGTTAAAGGAGTTAAAAACTGGTTTGTTTTTCGACGCAATGTGTATATTTTAACTGCCAACTGACATAAAATGATAGAACCCGTAATTATCATGATTATGGTACGTAGGAATGGGAAAGGGGAAAACACGTACGACTCTTCGAATTCGATAACAAACAAGAAATGTCAAGCTGTGTAGTCAGCGCGATGTCTATTCTGCAGATAAAAGCACACATCATATTCGTTACGTCAAAAGAACAGCAAATACATGGCAAAGTAAGGTAGGCGAGTTTCTACAAACTTGTGTCAACTCATGACGAGCAGAGCCAGCGAGTGAAGTTAGTGTATTAACCCTGAGCAAGATATGTCAACATTGTCTTTGAAATCATGTCATGGCACCTGACTGCATTTCTTCTGCTTTTTATCTTACTTTCTGTTTTCTATGACGTCGGTGTCAGAGTGATAGATGTCGACAAACATTGACCCTTCTTGTTTGACGACTGAGTAGTTACCCATCAACCAATCCGGCTTTCACGTTATGACGAAATCAAACCTAACAGAATTAGGGAGTTTGTCTTGGATCACTTTGTTTATTGTTTGATATTTATACAAAGAAGATAGTAGTGGTCAGATGGTCGGAGACAACTTAACTCGGAATGCGTCTGTGGCGCGTCTTTCTGAACTAACACATAAGACGCACCAGTTGCGAGTTTAATTATACGCCATGACATACAGTAAATTTGTCATCGCATATTGCAAACCAAGTGCCAGCCATATACTACGAATCCACCGCAAATATTAAGCCGACTGCAAACGATTTACCAAATACCTGTGTCACCAGAGACGGCAATACGCGATTATGATATTTATATTGAGCTTTTCTTTTGGCCATTTATCATATTCGTGTCGACTGCCGACCCAGGCCATGCTCTGTACATTTAAATTTGGTGAGTTAGTTTAAAAATACACTGGCACATTTGAAAATGTTTACACCGTGTACAGCTTTTATATACATTAGCCCTCACCTGAAACGATAAGCCCAACCCTGAGCGCCCTCATGGATAAACAAACGATTTATAATAAAATGACTCCGGGCCCTTTATATTTAGGCAGACGACGGAATGAGTAATTTAAACAATTAAAAACAGACGCCGAGTTTTTTTTCCCCCTCGGCATCCCCTTTTTGACTGGTCTATGACCTTGTGGTTTTTACTATCCGAGTACGGTATTAGGTATATGATTATTCATGTAGTGCATCAGTACTAACCCACATTTGTTTTGATTAAAGTTTATGGTAAACTTAAACTTTAGCCTACAAATTACTTAGGGCCTCTTTAGCCCCTCTTTTTATCCCTGTCTGTTTGGGTATGTTCTTTTTATGTAAAATGTATCTGTATTCCAATGGCCTAGACTATCATTTGAGGGCAAAATGAAACTTTTCCCATATTTTGGGAAAATATCCCTGCCTCTTCAATAGTGGGATAATAGAGTGTAAGGTATTTTTTTTATAAACAACAATATTTCAAGATAGCCACTAAGATTAATGCATATTTTTATTTAAAAAATGTTTTTTTTCGTGGCGAAAATATGACCGGTTTAAATACGATCACGGAAGACTAAAATCAGTTTAAAAAAGTGTGATCTCAAGTATTATTACATTATGTTAAATGTCAAAGAAGGTGTCTGATATAGTGAGCATAAGAGTTAACTTTCAACCACAAAAAGAAGGTTTTCTGAATTTTTTAATATGTTGTGAAAAAATGTTTTATTTTTATACATATTTTAAAATCATTGAGAGTAAATTGACCAACTATTCATGCATAAAAGACGTGAAAATTAAAGTCTCAAGTGGGTGCCCGTCCATCTTTTGAATTGGGATCCGTGTATTAGATAGTCAAGAGCAACTATAATTAGTTCTCGTATAGTACATGATGATCGAAAGACGTCATTATAAAAGCGACTATTACGAGTTCTCGCAGTTGGTCTTGCAAAGTCGAACTTTATGTGTAAAGCCCAACGCAGGCTGCACATCACAGTAATACACTGTAAACGGCTCAAAATGAAAGTATTTGGCGGTAATGTGGAAATATAGCAAAATTATATATTCTCTACACATTCCCAAACACTTTAGGCCTAATTCCTCTTATCGTATTCTAACACAGTGGTTCTCAAAATATAATTCAGTCAGAGATGTGTACAATGTCTGGCTGCTTCACTGAATTCTGCAAGGTCCTTGTCTGTGCATTGTTGCTTCAACATTGGGCAGACCAAGAGATGTTCCATTGTCTGTGGTGCTGTTCCACAACCGCAGATAGTGTGGTCTGCTTCCAGGTAGCCCCACTTCTTTAAGGAAACCTTAGATCGACCGGTTCTTGTTCTCAATTGTTCTCAATCTGTTGATGCATCGCCATTCAGCCCATGAGGAGTCTGCCCCAGGTGGGGACGCTCACTAGGTTCAATACCAATAGATGTTACTTGGATGATAGCAAGTGTTTCTTTCCACAAAAGAGACTCACAAAGCGACTCTCTTAAAACTCCTTAGAGGCTGTTTCAAGGGACCAGAATTTGCTTAAGAAACTCTCTTTGGATCTAAGACGGTTAGCAGCTGGTCTTTGTCCGGACATTGAGTGCTTCGCATTAGATACCGGGCAACTATAAACGCTCTTGCTTGCTCGCTTATATACACCAGTGTTGTAGGACTCGAGTCCGGACTCGGACTCGAGTCCGGACTCGAGTCCCGATTTTGAAGGACTTGGACTCGGACTCGGACACCCAGGACTCGGACTCGGACTCGGACACTCAGGACTCAAAAAAAAAAAAAAAAAAAACTGCCCCAGGTGGGGACGCTCACTAGGTTCAATACCAATAGATGTTACTTGGATGATAGCAAGTGTTTCTTTCCACAAAGCGACTCTCTTAAAACTCCTTAGAGGCTGTTTCAAGGGACCAGAATTTGCTTAAGAAACTCTCTTTGGATCTAAGGCGGTTAGCAGCTGGTCTTTGTCCGGACATTGAGTGCTTCGCATTAGATACCGGGCAACTATAAACGCTCTTGCTTGCTCGCTTATATACACTACAACGGATGGAACAATTCCTGCTAGGATATATAAGTTTTCAGTTGGAGTTGGGCGAAGACATCCTGTGATAAGCCGGCAGAAGGCATCTAACGCTGGATCAAGCTTCTTGGCATGGGTTGATCTTTCCCATACAGGAAAAACATAGGCCTATACTTCGCACATGAGTAGCACAGGGCAAGTGCCGTCGGTCTTAGGGTATAGGCCAGAGGGTGTTTTGAATCAATCCCATGATGCATAGCAATGTGCCTATACCGTACTGTACACTGTAAAAATTGTGTCTTGGCGTCATATGTAAGACATGTCTTGGCAATAGACCTGTCTTCAACAATAGAAATAAAAGAAAATAGAACCAATAAAAACATAATCTAAGACACAAAGACACGTCTTCTGGCCAGACATGTCTCCCGATTGATGACAAAAGACACGTCTTACAAAACCGAAGTGACTTGCATAAAAACGTGACTTGTAAATTAGTGTCTTGCAAAGAGACATGACATTGGAACGTGTCTTGCAGTGAGACATGACTTTGTGTCTAAATAGATACATGTCTCAAAATTGATGACACAGGACGTGTCTTTTGCCAACACACCATTTGTACAGTGTACTAAACACATGTCAGTACATAGGGGTAAAAAGTGTTCCAAAAGCTTAAGAACCATAAGACTTTCATAAATCATCAAAAAAATCCCTAAGTAACTAACGCTTATTGGGCTAAATAGCGTTAAAGTTCAGGGGTTTTATGTTTAGAATATGTTTTTATGTGATCACCTAGACCCTATTGAGGGAAATTTCCCCAAAACTGGTGCTTGGGGATTGACTCAAAACACCCTCTGGGTATAGGCCTAATGGGCGAGCACCATCTTGTGCCAGTAAGTAATGTTCATCGATGTTTATTGCGTGAACAGAATTTGAAATTTTCCCTTCTTCTTCATATGGGTCTTATAGGAGAGTTGCGGTCCAAGGTTATTCCCTACAGACAAGGTCATCACAGTGCTCCAGCTATATAGGGTGTTCCAGACCAGGTTACTTTAACTGACGTTTATATCTTCCACAGTTCCGTAATGGAAATCACACACTTTGAGGATTTGCACGTAGGTGGTTCGGGGGGGGGGGGGCACTTGTATCAAAAGTGGATATTGATGCGTGAACACGAAAACACGTAAAGGGTCTCTTTTTTTTTTTCCAAAATGGGATGTCTGCACATTGATTAAGTGTCAAAACAGCAAAATATGAACAAAGTATGTTTGTTCGTAACACGACACCGAATTCTGATGTCGCGAGATCAAACCATTCAAAAATTATTTGGAAGTAAAAGCAACATGAGCGAAGTTCAATAATATAGGGTATATTATCAACGCAATGCAATTGCTCACGTGTTTTTACGGAAGCAAAAACCTGGCAAAAGACATGTTTTAGGAGAGCAAAAACACAAAAAGACTTGTTAAAGGGTATTTTTTTAGCGCTGGAAATACTTGTTTTAGGGTACATTTCGGAAGTCCATGTTCACCATCATATCCACCTTTGAATACAACTCCCCCCCCCCCCCCCCGAGGGTGGTTTCTCCATAATAAGTGGTGAGTTCATCCGTCTGCTTTGGAGAGCCGCTTCTCGAGTCTCTCTCTTTAGGTTTAGGCCCTAATAACTCACTAAATCATACAAGCAAAAATGCAGACATCATGTCGCACGTCACCGAGTGGTGTCAGTACAGCAGCCTGGCAGCAGCGAGCCGAGGGGTGGGGGTCTTATAGTGAAAAGGGGTATGGGGATGTGCGACCGATAAGGTTTGCATTTTCAGCGATTTTGGCATATTGATCGGTCGCTTTTTCTTGCCAAATGGTCTATGAAAAAGAATACTCTATGATTATAAAAACAGATAGACCCTATTGAATCCATCCCACCACAGTGATCGGTGCCCCTACAAAGGCGAATCAACATCTACACGTGAGTCCCAAAGTGCTCAAGCCGCTGCACAAACGTACATATACATTTTTGCATGCATGCGTGGCATACTTTAAATGCCTGACCTATTTCTAACTTCCACACCGGGCTTATTACACACATACCCAAAAAGTGAGTAGTAACCTGTGCTCAATCGAATAGCCGCTGCTTCTTGTTTTTTCGTTTATATAAAGCCGGTACGTGTAATTTGAGATATTCCCCCTGCCTGTCATGGAGTCCCGGCTGGAGCCATAGCATAGTCTGAGCCGGTCCTCCACTACATGTTTCAGTGCGCAAACGGAATAAACTATAAAGCGTGGAACTGAATGTTGCTTGAAGAGTCAATTAACTGAATCGAGTGGCCTACTTTTCACTTTCAATTCATCGTTTCATTGGACTATATCCTGGGGGCTATAATATACACATGGCCTTAGTATATAAGGTCTACTCAGACCTGTTAGACTGCCTGTCAGTGTTTGCGAAAACTGGGGGGATTGTGAGCAGTTTTATCACTTTAATGCATGCATGAAGCGACCTGCATGCAGGCAAACAGGCTAAAGGCCATTACTTAGTACTAGCTTGGAAATATGTTTGGAGCCCTGGCTACTCATGTACGGCCATGGTTATGCGTTCGTAGACCATAACCTAGGCCTAAAAACACTTGGCCTACTATACTGCATGACGAGGTAGACTGAGGCCTACTACGTAGGCCCCTACAGGTATACACGCTAGGCCTACATGTAGGCCTATGAAGCTATTGGCCCTAACTTGACTTTAAAGACTTAGAAAGTGGCTATAACTAACTAAACATGTTAGGCCTACAAAGGAAAATCTAGACTTATTGACCATGGCTCATACGGATGCAAACGGATGTTTTTTTTATTGTTTTTATTTTAAGGGCGATATTTAAGGGATTTTCTTTAAACATTGTTTTATCTTATTTGACATTTGTTTGTATTTGTAAACCATGTTAGATAATTTAGGATGGCTATTTCACATTAAATAATAATTTTCTGATAAATGATTTCTCCTCAAAGTGGATAAAATAATTTATTGTTTCTAACATAACAGCCGCAAAGTACATCAAAATGACACTTGCGACTGTATAGAAATTTAGACAACCACAAAAAAGCAAAACTTCTGATAGACCTATGACTTGAAATTTGACAGTAGGCCTAGGCTATTTGGTTTTGATATATGTACTACTGCCACCTATGCAAAGGGCTTTTTTTGAAAATTCCGTTGGTTTCTTTTTTTGGGGGGGGGGGTTAAAGGTCATACCAGCAGCAAGATAAAAATATAATATCCGGTTGTTCCATGGAACCCGAACTACTTCGCACTTCCACACAGCTTTCATTAGGTTGCTCACACTTTACCCACTAATATGTTTAAAGTTTAAACAATCAGAGTAACAAGTGAGTACAAGTTTGGAGGCAGATTTTTCTATTCAACCAGCCCGAATTAAAGTTTGTTGACCTTTGACCGTCAGGGATTATCCGAATTTTAAAAATTAATTATAATACAATAAAACAAAACATTTTTAATTTTTGAACATTTTGATATATAATTTTCAAATGTTCATTTCACTGTTTTTGTTTTGTTATACTTTTGCTACTGCAAATAGGAGTGGGGCTATAACGGAGGGCAAAATGTTTGGTTATTTCATAGGGATGTTTTATTATTATTATTACTGTTCTATGCAACCTCCTGACAGAAAAAGCTAAAGTTGTTGAGGGACAATCTCGAAAAAGCGCCCCTTCCCATGCGTCATTTTTAATAAAACGCAAAGTCCATTTTCCATTACTTTCAAAATCAGGTATCGTGAGCCGCATTACTATAACACTTACACCCCAAATGCCTTGCAAGATGCCTGAAAAAAAGTAATTAGAGGGTTTTGCTGCTCAAAGCCACTCCCACCAAAAAATAAGGAACATGACACAAGGGCGCTGTAATACACTTTTCCCCCGTCCCACGAGGCATTTTTTTTGTCATTTACAATGAATAGGTAAACTCTTTTAGAATAAAAAAAACAGCCCCTAATGAAAAGCAAAAACGACCCATTTATAAGGCGCCACCCTACTGCAAATTATACTTTTTTTTCTGATATTTGCCTAGAGTCCCCCTAACTAAATCCAATCTAGCTATACCAATAGCTATAACATATTTGTTACATCTATCAAGTCGCAGCAAGTCCCTATTATTTCATTATTATCATTATATTTTTCAATGGAGGATCTGACGCTATATATGTAGGCACACGTTTATTTTCTTTTCCTCTAACCTTTAAAGTGGCATCTAGGCTTCTCCACCAGTTATCATGGGGTTTGTCTGTAACTCAATGTTCCCACCATGTTTGCTGAGAACTAATGCTATTGACTCTGTATCTTGTATACTAGCCGCGAACATTGGCTCTGAATTATGCAATTACTCCAATCGTGAAGGGAAATCTCGTCAGATTTCACCTGAAGTTACACTCTTACGCTTAAAGGGTTTCATATCACACTAGAGTGAGACTGTTACCTCTATTTGTACTTTTCTCGAGGGTTTGTATGTATGTGATCCTGCCGTGTTAAATATGGATTTCCGGAACAATCGATTGGTGTCGTACGATTCGCCGGTAAACGATTTTGGAAAAATTTCACTAAATTGATCCGTTTTTTTTGATTATTCCCAATTGATTGAATAACTTTTGCTTGAAACACTTAAACAAAACAATTGCCTAAAATAAATAAAAACGACGACGGACGATGATTGATTGATTGGTGATGGTGATAGTGACGATGATGACGATTATGTTGCGGCGACGACGACGACGAGGAACGACGACGACGACGATATGACGATGGACAGGAGATGATGATATGATGATGATGATGATGATGATCTCGAAGTGATGGAGGGGGGCAGCAACCAAACCACCCTTTCGGAGAGAAGTACTAACATGCTAGTACTATACAGGAATATCACAGACACTTATTTTTGAACTCAATGGATAGCTATGTCCCTCCTCTTTTCATTGATATCAAAATACGTACTCAAAGCCTAGCAATTACGTCAGAAATGCGTCATAAGTTCTCATGTCAGCAACACTGTACCATTTCCATAGTAGTGCCCTACAAGGTTGTAGAATAGGGGAAAATTCATTTTTGTCACCAATAAGTGAGGAATATCCGATTTTCATCATTTTCATTCACTGTTTGTGGCTCTACTTATGGAAGTGACTAGGTTCACATAATCCTTTAAGCGTTTTAGTGATCTAAAATGGTAGTAAAATTGCGATATATCAATTTTCCAACCACCCTTTATCCATTATTTTTACTACGTGCCTCACTTCATGAGTCATACTGAGAATGCTGGTAACTTGTTATTTTGATACAATGAAAGAAGAAACTCTCAGCTTCCCGAGGACCTGGATTATAAGGAATCGGATGCCTCAGTCCAAAAAAACACAACAAACAAGGGGGTTTTGTTTCGGGGGCTCAGTAAATAATAATATAATAACAATCTTGATATAGCGCCTATGCAGAGGCCTCTAGGCGCTTCACATAGAAATGAGCAAAATACAAAATATCATCCGACAAATACAAAATCGATAAAACTCTAATGTTAAAACCACAATGATATACATCAATTATACACAATTGTCAAAAACTTTAAATTTAAGTGGCAATTTTAACATATATTGTGACCAACATATAGACGAGAAGCCAACCCAGCTGCCGCCCATACTAAGAACATATGGGGGATACCCTGAATCGTCAGCTGTGAGATCTGTGTGTAGTACCCCACAGCGACATCGTTAAAATCTTGATCTTTCCTGGATTCAGAGCCTCTAGCCCTACCTAAACTGATGAAACCAACTATCCTAAGTCACCGATGGATGACGTGAGAATAAGACAAAGAAAGGAAACCAAATCACAGAATTTATAATTAGTGATTGGACTGCAATCAGAAACAGGATACTATCAGGAGCCTAACATTTTTTGTAAATAATGAATGTCTCACGGTTACTTGAAAATAGGTTTCTGATGAGCTAAGCGGATACTGTTAGGGAGTTTTATTCCACAAATGTGCTGCGGGGCTTAAGCAAAGATCTGTCACCATAGAACTTGTTGATGAGTTGGCAGATTTACTCAACTGGGAGCAAGAAGATGATTCAAGGTCTCGGTGGTGAATACATCTTGATGAGCTCAAGATATAGAGGCAGGTGACATGCTGTGGATTGCCTTAATAGGTGAGAAGTAGAATCCTAACAACTGACCTCTGTTTAATTGGAAGCCATGTAGTTGGTAGAGAAGCTGGTGTGATTGGTTTCGTCGACGATTTTAAGGACAAGACGGACAACTGCATTTTTGAACTCGCTGAACCGTTGGTCCAATTCTCTTTCTTGAAGGCCATAAAGCAAGGAATTGCAGTAATCCCAGCCTAATATTATCAAAGGCGTGGGACCAATCTATGGTAGATTTTTTCATCAAGGTACGTCGAAACTGCAATTTTCGCTTATTGAGATCCAATCAGCCTTTGCATACTGTTAAAATTGATTGATCATTCTTAGTGATTGCGTCTAAGATGACACCTAAGTTCCCGGCTTCAGCTGCGGATTATACAGAATTGCCCATGATCATAGATGGCTGAGAGTTGCTAGCCGATCTGGCTAAAATGAGAGCGAAAGTACAACATCTCCGTCCCTTTTGTCATTTAATCTCAGCTTTGGATTTACCCAGATCGATGTCTGCAATGCATTTTTCAATTTTTTTTATGGCTGCTTCACGATCCCGAGGTTGTAAGTCAGGTATAGAGCTGGGTGTCATCATCCCCCCCACCCGCGTAAACAACAACTTGAATACCGTGGGCAGTGATGATATCCTGAAGTGGGGCACTGAACAAGATGAGTCAATAGTTCCAGTAACGATCCTGTGGGACTCCACAATCTACTACCGCCACAGGATCTGACGCAGCACCTCTGACTGAAATAGATTGAGTTCGGCCATCTAGGTATGACGATAACCAACTTAATGGCTTTTCCATTAATCCCATACCGTTCAGTGACGGGCTTAGGAGTTTGTTTGTGGTCTATGGTGCCGAAGGCGGCGCTGAAGTCAGTAACACTAGTAACAGCCTCTTTTTGTTTTATCAAGAGCAGTCAGGATGTCATTCTGCACCCGAAACAGAAGCAATCTCAGTACTGTGATATTGCCGGTATGCCGACTGCATCCGAGCATGAAGGTCATTATCGATGAGGTAATTCTGTAAACAACTGATTCCTGCTCTCTTTCAATCACCTTTCGGAGAATGGTAGATTAGATATAGTGCGATAATTTTGAGAGGAGGTTTGGTGTCCAAGCCAGATTTCTTCAGCAGCGGATGACAGATGCATCTTTGAGAGCTTGGGGAAATACGCCGAGCAAGTAAAGAATTGGCAATTCCTTGTTATGACTGTAACAGATCATCTAGACATAGTTTAAAAAAAGAGACAGCTGGTAAAGGGTCTAAGGTGGCATGACTTGATTCGTGCTGATTTGATGGTGCTTTGTCATGACTCTGTTAGTTCAACGGCCATAAGGCAGTTAGTATTATCATGTAGACTGTTACGCAGCTTCCTTGATCTTCTTTAGAACAATTCTTCTGCAAACTGTCAGCAAGAGGCTTTTGGACATTCATGGGCAGGGTAGCGGTTGTTCCACTCTGGGAGAACCGTTAACTTACTGCTACACGGACAGTCCCGTTGATCCCTGTAGTAATCTGGTTGTTATGATAATCTCCCCTTGCTTTATAAAGAAGAGAGTTGTATTTAAGACACTGATCCTTGTAAGCCTCTTTGCATACTGTGAGCCCAGTCTGTGAAACGCTGCGTTCCAGGCAACGGAGTTCCTTCTTCTCAGCACGATAAGCATCTGTGTACCAACGTGAATGAGGACGCAGAACTACAGATCGGTTTACGATTGGAGCATGTTCATCAAGTGTCTTATATAATATTATTATATTCATTAATGATAATCACACTCGGCGTCTGAAGGCAAACAACAAATGCAGATCTGTATATCAGAGCAAAAGATGTCTCTTTTTAGTTGCGAATTTCCGCAGTCCTGCATGGTTTTAATTCACGGTTCAGGTCGGGTTGATTTTGATGAAGCACTTGACAGCGAAACAAAAAAAAAAAAAAAAAAAAAAAAAAAAAAAAAAAAAAAACACTAGTGGTCAGACGGCAAGTTGCTATGAGTTGAAAATATGGCTCACAAAATTGTCTTGCTTCCAAGTTAATTAGTAGATCCAGAGTGTGGTTCCCGATGTTGAGTTGGGCCAACAACTATTTGTTTCAAGTCATGCAGATTCTAGTATATTGAGGAAGATTGAGCCGCCGGTCATCAGCAACGTCACATTCCAGTTAAGTCTCCAGTTTAGGAGCAAATGGCCATTACCACCTGTCAAGTAGCAAGAAGAGAGGAGAATTCATCGAGACACATGTTGATGAGTGAATTTATTTTTCCTTGTCAGACTTGAGTTTTTTAGATTAGATAAGTTGGAAGGAGGCAGAAGGTGATGATATTGTGACATTCCTATATTCAGGAGGTAAACTCGCAGGTCTCGTTTTATCCTTACATGTAGACCATCCCTAACGAGAATAGATGTCCTCCGCCTCTTCTAGGATGGCGGTGAGATGATATAGCTTATATTAGGTAAAGTATTCTGGATATTGGCAATGGCTTACATCTCTCTGCTATCTCCATCAGCCAAGATTCGGTGATGCAAAGATATCCACTTATTAGACTGAATAAGACAACGAAGTCACACAATGCAGTGATTTGTTTTTGCCTTGATAACCTTGCATTCCAGGTAGCAAACTTCTTCATTTTGGTTAAGATTGTTAACTTATTTGTACTTAAATAATTTCCTTTTATTTTATTGTGTTACCCTGATTCGACACAGTTGATTTTTCTGATGAGTTCCTCGTAGCAATCCTATGTTTTTTGTGCTTGCCACCACGGCTTCCACGGAAATGAAAAGCACCCATGGTCAGCAAATGATGGTATATCAACAAGAATAAAAATTACAAGAATTTCACAAGCAATTTAGTGATATTATACTATGGGGGGGATTGGGGGAGAAAGAGGGTAAATAAGTGAGTTAATGGAGGGGAAGGGAAGAGGAGTGTTGGGGCGGCAGAGGGAGGAGTAGGGACCACTGGGAAAAAAACCAGCCAGGAAGATGCAACAACAATTGCAGTTGTCTGCAGTTCGTGATCACGCAACCAAATGACTAAATTGAAATTTAAACAAATTGTGCCATTTAGTTCACACGGCCAATGGTGTATCCAATGGTGGGGGGGGGTGGGTGGGGGGGGGGGTTGTTGGGGTGGGTGTGGTGTTGGGGGTTGGAGATTGGATATGTAGATATCCGCTGACCCGGCAATTGGTCCACTCTGCAAGGAAGGTTTGTGAGTCACGCAGATAAGCTCGGACCAGAGGGTATATTGCTATTGATTTAAAAATAGACAATTAAATCTTACACAACTATCAAATCCTTACTAAATTACATATTTAAATTACAAAATAAAAATCACAATGATAGGAAAGTAAACAAGCACAACAATAGACAAGTTTCACTGACTGACGATAACGAATACATATGCAATATATACTATAAGGTAGAAATAGCAAGAACGAAATAAGAAGCGAAGAAAGCATATGGCAAAACAGAATGGAGGATAACCGACAACGAAAAATTTAGAAGGGATGGTACAGTATTGGACGCATGAGAGAATTTGCCCAGATTTGGTCTACTTTATCGGTCATAATGACCACGGTGAACCTTCCTAGATCCAGACTGTATAAAGATAGCGTTGCCTCTTTGTTTGTCCACTTGACCTTCTTGTAGGGGAATAAACCGAAAAGGGGTTCCTACTTCACCCGCAATATGGCACTTTTCTAGACTTAAAGAATTAGTCAAATCGCATTTCTACGTTTCACCATTTTTGTAAATATAAAACGAACACGACACGCAATTTGAACTAAACTAGAGCACCTTGGGATTCTAATGTTCAAACATGGTGCGTATAGGCGGTATTTTTTGTTTATAGTAGCATTTCACCGTAAACCGCCTAATCGCTAGTTAATCGCGAAGTAATAAAATGAAATCACTTTCCGTTTATCAGTCATGCCGAATTTGCTGTGCTCCAATATATCTCTGATTAATATGCGAGATCAATAAAACGCAGGATTTGGGAAACAAAACTATTAAAATATAGAAGTTACACTTATCACATGCGTTTTCCCCATCTCATTTCGACACTCTTTCCAGAGATACAATATATTGAAGAAAGGTTATGATTCCAAGCTGGTCCAGATTTGTGAAATCATGGATATTTAATGGCAGGCTTGAAAGTCTCACAGAGGAGGACAGCTTGGCAAAGATGGACTTTAATGTCTTTTACAGACACTATCATGCTTTGCTCAACCAGAAATCAAAATCTGAATTTTTACATGTTTGTAACAGCGTTTAGGTATCCTAACATACCTCACAAATTATAGGACCAGAAGCAACCTATATGACAAAACCGGATATTTTAGTCATTACTGCAAAAAAAGTCACTTGGAAAATATATATTCAAGTTTGGATCTAACAACAAATACACAAAACAATGTCCACTCGTCCTATCCATATTATCACCAGAACATGTTGTAAACTTCGACAGATATGAATCGTGTTTGTGATGTCACTTTGATGTTTGTATTAAAACAATCACATAATTGTCGTTGTGCTAAATCATACATACTTTGTTCTAGCTATGTTATCATACATGCATGGGTATACATTAACGGTAAATAATTGTTGACGTTTTCACTGTATTTACATCAAACTATTTCATTAGCAACGCATACTTTGGGGGCGCTGTGAACATGCTTATTAATAGGACGGTGGGTCATTGTTTGTTTTCTTTTCTTCCTTTGTTTTTTATTTATTCTTTACCCATTACATTTCTCAATCTCTCTCTCTCTCTCTCCTCTCTCTCTCTATCTCTCTCTCTTGCCCAAATAATTAAATGAAAAATAGAAATTAAGATGTTTTATCGATTCAATAAAATGCATTTGAATTGGTGAATTTTTATTGCTGAAAAACATGTATCATGATGTATAATAAATGCTTATATCATGAACAACAGGGGTCATAATTATTAATACATACAGTTTCACTTTGAATATTGTAGTGATGTTAAATTTACACTCGCCAATCTGATATGTAAAAGTAATGAGCATGATGAGTGGCACTTGCTCGCCAGGGGTGGGTGCATATATTCTATTCACATTAAATGAGAATGGACCTTGATAATGCATTGATTTATAGTATCCGGAAAGTCATAGTCTTAAAGGATTTTAGAACCAAAAAACATAAAACAAGGGTGGTACACAAATGGTGTGAGTTGCCGTGTTCCGTTTTGGATATTTATCAATTTGCGAGGTAGTGCTCTGTGTACATGCAAAAGATCTGGACTTGTCACAAGTGAGGACCACTTCCCTTAAAATCTCGGAATGTCCGTCTTTACATAAACAATTAGACGAATGCAATGCAAAGAAACTAAAAAATTTAATCGAAATAAACCTGCCCTAAAAGCCTAAATTTCGGTTGTCTTTTTGATGTAACGGAGTCACGGTCAAGATTGTGGTCATAAATATTTGAATATGTAATTCACACATTGAATGTTTTTTGTGATTTGGATGCAGTGGGTCTATAAGTATAAATGCAGAGAATAGGAATCAACCAGAACCTTGTTCAGTTGTATTAGATGACATTGAATATGTTTTTGTCAAAATTAAAGTGGCCAAATCCAAAAACTCCTGTTTCCGTTTCTGCGACGGACGGAATTGACCGTTATTTTTGGTGTGTATTTATTCCCATACTTGAACCTAAGCATAATAATTACATGAATTGAACAAAGTAAATTTAATTTAATTGAAAAAAAAAAATTCAAGTGGTCAGTTCAAGTATGTTGCTATGGCAACCACAGTTTATGATTGCGATGGACGGAATTGACAAAAAGTGGGTTTCCAAAATTCAGAACACTTGTTTCGTTATTGTCCAAATAGGGGAGATTGATGCCATTATCAGTATACATGTTGAGTCAGCTCTCTTACCTGTAAGCAGTGAGAGAAATATTTTGAGGAGGGAAATCTTTATTTCGATAACTTGAATTATCATCAAAAGCGATCAAATACAAGTGCGACAGACGGAATCGACGGACGGAACAATTTTAAATGCGGTCGTGCTGGAATTGTAATTTGTTTATCATCATATTTTGTTAACAAGTTGATTATGCATGTAAAGATAATTAAAATAAACAAATAACATTAGCACACCTTTTTATCTTATTTTTAAACATCCGTTTTTTGCACTATGTTGGAATAGACGGGAACTGCGGACGGACGGATTGTTTTTCATAATTGCTGCACATTTTGTATATTATCCATCTAATCACCTTTTATTACATCATTTACAATTAAAAAAAAAATATAAAAAATAAATGAAATAGAAATTAAGATGTTTTATCGATTCAATAAAATGGCATTTTTAATTGTTGGCATTTTATTGCTGAAAACATTTCATGTATGTAATAAACTGCTTATATCATGGAACACCAGTGTCAGAATTAATTAATACTACATTTTCATTGAATATGTGGTTAATGTTAAATTTTACACTCTCCAATCCTTATTGTAAATGTAATGAGCATGATTAGTGTCACTTGCTCGCCTGTGTTTGGGCCTATATTTCTCTTCACATTCAATGAGAATTACCCCTTGATAATGCCATTTATTTATAGTATCCGGAAAGTCATAGGTCCTTAAACGTATTTTAGGTAACACACACATAAACAAGGTGTGTGTACACAAATTGTGTTATGTTGCCGTGTTTCGTTTTTGGATATTTATCAATTTGGAGGTATGCTCTGTGTACATGCAAAGATCTGGCATTGTCACAAAATTGAGGACGCCCTTCCCCTTAAAATCTCGAATTCCGTTTAATAAACAATTGACGATATGGCCCAAGCCTTAACAATTTAATCTAAATCAACCTGCCCTACAGCTAAATTTCGGTTGTCTTTTTGATGTAACGTGAGTCACGGTCACAAGATTGTGGTTCATAATATTAACATTATGTACTCAAACAAATTGGCATGTTTTTTGGTGATTTGATGCAGTGGGTCTATAAGTATAAATGCAGAGAATATGAATCAACCAGAACCTTGTTCAGTTGTCTTTATTGACATTGAATAGTTTTTTGTCAAAATACAAGGTGGGCCAAATCCAAAAACCGTCCGTTTCCTTATTCTGCGACGGACGGATTTGACCGTATTTTGTTTGTAATTATTCCCCTACTTGAACCTAAGCATACTAGAACATGAATTGAATAAGGAACTTGTATACTTTAATATGAAAAAAAAATCAAGTGGCAATTTCAAGTATGTTGTCTATGGCAACCACATTTATGATTGCGACTGACGGAATTGACAAAAGTGGGTTCCAAAACTTCAGAACCTTGTTTCTTATTTGTCAAAATTAAGGGAGCTTGATTCCATTATCAGTAATAATGTTGAGTCAGATCTCTTACCTGTAAGAAGTGAGAGAAATATTGTGAGGAAATTATTTCGATAACTTGAAATATCATAAAAGCGATCAAATACAATGCGACAGACGGAATGCGACTGACGGAACATTTTTACATGCTGTCGTGCTGGAATTGTAATGTTGTTTATCCATCAATATTTTTGTTAACAAGTTGATTATGCATGTAAAGAATAATTAAAATAAAAAAATTAACATAGCACACCTTTTTATCTTATTTTTTAAACATCCGTTTTTTGCACTATTTTGCAATAGACGGAACTGCGACGGACGGATTTTTTTTTTTCATAATTGCTGCACATTTTATATTTTTCCATCATAATCACCTTTTATTACATCATTTACAATAAAAAAAAATATAAAAAAATGTAACAACAACATGCCTAGTACGACACGGGAATATCACAGACACTTGATTTGGTACCAATTGATAGCTATGGTCCTCTTCTTTCCATTGATACCAAAATGTGAATTACGTTAGAATGATGTCATAGAGTTCGCATGTCAGCAAAACGGTCAATTTCCATAGTACAATAGGGGAAAATTCAGTTTTTCACACACACAAAAAAATAATAAAATAGGAATATCCTACTATCAAATCAATCAAATCAAATCAATTTTATTCAGCAAATGCAAAGATTACAAAGAAATAAATACGTATTTATATACAAAATAGAACAGATGTGAAAATAAATGAACATTGGAAAAGAAATAACGAATGCTAGGACATCCACTGGACAACTCCTAGGATCTTATAAGAGGTGGAGGCCCCTACTTATAGGTAACTTACTTAAACTTACATACATTATGAAGCGCTCCAGGAAAAACGAAAGTTAAAATTGGATGCGGGAAATACAAACGAGACAAAACAAGAAAGAAAAAAAAAAAAAAAAAAGAAACTATAATTAACGACGCGATTAAGGGAGTACCAAATGACCGAAGTGGCTATAAGAAGTTTTAAAGGACAAAATACATACACACGCGGTTTGGCTTTACTTTATGGAAAATGACAATAGGTTTTATATCCAGAGCGTTTTAGTCTATTATAATGTGTTTGAGTCAGTAGAATTGCAAAATATCCTTTCCACCCTATATCCATTTTTTTATACTTTCCTCAACTTATGCCGTCTAAGTGACGTCATAATGGGAGATGTTGGTATTATCTGATACCAATGGAAAGAAAAAAATCCAAGCTATTTGTTTTTTTTTTTTTAAAAAACACTTTTTGTTTTTTTTTTTTTTTTTTCTTCCTCTTTTATTTCTCTTCTTTTTTCTTTTTATTTTTTTTTTTTTTTTTTTTTTTTTTTTTTTTTTTTCCCTCCTTTTTTTATCTTTTTTATTTTTTTTTTTTTTTTTTTTTTTTCTTTTTTTTTCCTTTTTTTTTTTTCTTTATTTTTTTTTCTTTCATTTTTTTTTATTTATTTTTTTTTTTTTTTTCTCTCCTTCTTTTCTTTTCTATTTTTTTTTTTCTTTTTTCTTTTTTTTTCCCCTTTTTTTTTTTTTTTTAAAAAAAACTTCTTTCTTTTTTTTTTTTTAAAAAGTATAACCAAATTTATAGTAATCGGATGTTCAGTAACGAAATATGGGGAGGGGGGTGGTAACCCACCCCTTCGGAGGAGTTCTGTTACAAAAAAAGGCTCAAGTAGACAAGGGTTAAAAGTTCGATTAGCGATTTAGAAATAGGATCGGAATTGAGGACTAGTTAATTAGGTAATGGGTCAGAAGTGAGGGTTAGCGTATTCACATGAGCGCACACATTCAATTAGCATTTTTTTCTTTTTTGCTTTTCCGTTAGCCAATCACGGGTATCTGGGGTTAGCGAGTAGGGTTTGGTGGGTGTCACGGTTTTAGGGTTATGGTTAGATAGGGTTATGGTCATGATTATGGTTATTGATTTTAGAGTTTAGGGCTAGGATTATGATTAGGGTAATTCTCCACGATTTACTGTTAGGCCCCTATAGGTCAGAGTTGAGTAGCAAACATTGTTCTATAGGAGCACATGAAGATTTAGTATAGAGCAAGATTCCGGTTATATAGGGGCGTTCAAACATGAAATATTTGGATAGAGTTAATAGTTACCCCACCTAAATTTATCATAATGTAGTCATTCTAAAATCTAACCGTAACCGGATTAATTTTGGAACAAATCCGAGCCACAAATGCAATTTGGGGGCGGGGAGGCACGCCCAGCGGGGAGGGGACGTCGGAGGGGGAAAGGCGGGGGGAAAGGGTGGGGTTGGGGCGAGGGGGAAGAAAGACGGGGGGTGTGGGAAATAAGAAGAGGGAAGAAGGAAGAAGAAGGGGGGGGAAGGGGTGCTAAGGAAGGGAAGGAAGGGGGAAGGAGGAAAAGTAGGAATCGGGGGAAGGGGTATTAAGGAACACCCTTTTGCAGCATATAGTTGTCACCGAAGACCCCACTTTTGAAATTTCACCCAAGGACCCCGTATTTTTTTTTATTAAAGCCCTAATTCCCTATTAAACTTTTCACCAAATGACCCTTAAAATGTTTCACCCACAAATACCTCATTTTTTTAGGAAAAATTTTGCAAGATTCCACCCAAAGACCCCATTTTTAAAAATTTTGCAAATTTGTCACACGGGAAAATTCCTTTTTTTGGTGGGCAATTTGATGTCTCTCACTCAAAGACCCATTAAGTGTTTCGTTCCTCTATCCACCGATGCCTTATTTCATATGTGGATGGTGATGCCCAGCCAAGGGGGGTCAATTTCCCACCCCCCCCTGCCAGAAGAAAAATGAAAGAATTTTGCCAAAAAAAACAGCGATTTGGGTAGGTAAAGGCACCTCACACCACTCCCAAAGTTGGTTGGAATAGATCACCGCCCGATGCTAGATTTGGGCGGCTAATGTAAACGCTACTCTTTAACTTAACATTTGTTACAATCTCAAAAGTCCCCCCCCCCAAAAAAAATCACTTTTCCCGGGTTTACAACGAGAAAAATAAGTCTGGCGCTGCCACTTGGGGAGGGGGAAGCTTTGGAAATATATGTTTTGGTTAACAGTGTTAAGATTTTGGGGGACTCCAAGGGTATTGAGCCCCCCACCAACATGGATTGGGGGGTTGCCCTCCCCAAGCCCCCCGCTTCCTAAGCCCATGTTCCGAATATTAAAAATGCTGTATCATAACTATAACAGACTGAACAAAGATACACCTTCATTACCCCCTATATAGAATTGCAAATTACCAAAAATTTATTTTTGATAAAAATTGTACAAAAATGGATTGAAATATGTACACGTTAAGTAGGTCAAAATGCAGCTCACTCATTCCAGTCAGCTCATTCGCAAAGCGTGAAATCGAATATAAGCTCTGCTGGACATATGGGCTTGCGTTTTTTTCCGAACAAAGTGCATTTATGTGCATCTTCTTTGTTGCGTTGTGCTGTGCAGGCGCTGCAAACGAGGCCCCAATAACATATACCTCTTGTTTAGATCGCCTGGTAGAGTAACGTGGTAGTGGCGCAGCGCATAATGGTAGCAAACCCCACTACACTAATAACAGTGACAAAAGTGATGATTTTAAAAAAAGATAAAATTTTTTTTATTTGTACTGTATGCAAGCATGTGGTTGTGATGGGAAAATGTGTTTGCAAGTGAGCTTTTGCTGGTAGTTACGTAAGTATTTTTGGATTTATATATTTTATTATGATTGCTGAAAAATGATAACACCCAACCCGCGCTAAGAGCGAGCGTCATGCCATGTGGTTTGATTTCTGTATATGGGGTAAACCGAGTCTATTCATAAGCGGGTATGGGTATAGCACACTCATCATAACGATAGCAGAGATAGGAGTCCTTCAATGGTTTGATTGAGTGAGGACGTGGATTGGTACAGGTCTCGGAAAATTATGGATACTCCGATGATTTTCCCTGTACTTGGACCACGTCTCTCTAGTATTATACAAAGCTTGAGCGTACCAGTGAAGCGATATTCACATTGAAATGTCAAGGCAGTGCAGTATTTTTGAATATTGTGTGGAAAACCAAACGCAACGATCCAGTTTCCCGCTACAGGAGCAGTGGAAACCTCCACTGCAATTGCTACGGAAACTGCGAGTACCGTGAAGGACAAAAAGTAGAAAAAGAAGCGGAAGTCCCCTTCGACAAGTAAACGTGTGATAATGAGAAGTGCTTGCCGCTATGGTTGGCTGGACGAACGCAGGCACAACACCAAGCATTAATCCAGCTGGTTCACACAAGCCAAGGAGTGACCAGGACAATGTGCCAGCGCAGGCGTTTTAAATCTGGATAGAGCTGTTACAGTGGTGATGGAAAGGATTGTTGGGATATGGTAAACCACTCATCCGCTCTCAGCTCGGAGCCGATACTGAAAAACAAGGGTTGATTTATGGCATTCTTGTGACTCGGAATCCGATCACAGTGAATCAACGAATAGGCAGTGCCAGGGATGATGACGGGGACTTGTTTGCTTCTTACGTGCAAACACCGTTTTTGAAGATCTCTTTTGCTCCCAGTGGAAATCCAATCCCGAGCCTAGCTCAGTTATGCATGCGCTGGTGTTTTAATTACAGCCTTATGCCCAGCGTCCTGAATGTCGAGAATTCCACATGAAAGTATGACAAAGAGTACCCAGTACCAAGCCGACAACTACGTAATTTTTTGGCCCGCACATAGCCCTAGCAGCGAAGCGCCATAAAAACCAAACCAACCAACACAACCAACGATAGCAGAACAACGTACCGTGCACTATGCGTAGTCTGTATATATGCCCCGTGTGAATAGTTAGGATAGCTCTGCTTTGTCATCACTTGATCTTGCAGGTTTATCAGATCACGTTTTTATTCAAGTATATACGCTCTTCATTTATAAACGTGCCCTGATGACCTACACAAACATGCTAAAGCCACAATTACATCGTACTTGAACTTAGGTTTTGAACTCATTTAGTCCGCTGTGCAGAACTATACAAATACTGCTCATGCAAAATCATTTACTAGTATTTGTTTGTTTCTTTCAGATTGAGGTGATGAAGGTTTTAAACATTCGGGAGAGAAAAACCACCGATTTGTTATTTGGTACACAGCAGTATCTGCCCATGCCCTTGAACACGACCCTGCGATATGATATGAGTCTAGGTCTGTCAGCAGCCTACGGGTCAGTGAGTTCCGTTTCTATTTTTAGCTCCTGATCTATTGAGACCCCAAGATCTGGAACGGACCTGTTTCTTTTTACGTGAAAATAACAAAGTGTAACCCCAAGTTTTGTGAACTTTGGATTGCTGCGTTTACTACGTGTATGTATGTTTATCGCAGTTTGCAGAGCTCAGTGGAGTTTGACGTGAGCACATTAGCAGCTATATTTGTGTTCTTTTGTGAGATTTAATAGTATTATTTAGCTGTTTCTGTACGCTTCGTTGCCTTTTGATCTGAGATAATTTTAGTAAAATTTGCTGACAACAGGCACCCATAACTCGATAGTCACTGGTGTATCCACATACCTGCAAGCATGCCTGTAATTTACTCTCATATGCCAGGTTTCAGGGATGGCTGAGTACAATACGTATAGATCTCCTTGTCACTGTATACCAACAAACTTTTCGACTGCGAACTGACTGCTAAAGGGAAATTACTAAATAGAATAATTGACCTATCGTGGCCTTAACAATGATATTGCCTTGTTCATAGCCAGCGTGCCATATTACCTTCTAGTTACCTACCCACCGCCACGCTGAAGCTGAAGAAGTTTCCCAAGTTCGAGGCCATTGTATTTCGTATTGCGTGGCTCTTCCCGCGCGTGAAACGTGTTTCGACCTGTGTGTAGTGTGTTGGTGTATCAAGAGTGGAATATTTGGTGTCAGGAGTGGGATTTTAATTCATCAATACCAATTCAACTTTTTTTTGGATCAGAAACGAGTAAGTTGGATCAGAGAGTACCTGACCTGAATCAGGTCAGACGAAACCCTCGATTAAAAGTAAAACGAGTAATGTCGATGTTCTGAAGGAATTCACCGACCGCGGTGGTCGGTCTGTCACTCAGTGGTTGGAAATATTTGTTACTGTGGATTGATTTGGATGAGCCAATTTGGAAATATAGTGATTCATATGTGCTGGACAGATACGCATTGACCGGACATACCCAGGAAATATAATAGGAGTCACCATGGAGGGGATATTGAGTTCTAATGTTGGCCTAAAGGTAAGTAAAACAAAAACTGTGCTAGGCTGTTAATTCTTGAATTGATGCTAAATTAAAACATAGCCATGATAGCTGGTTGAGATTAAACTCAAAAATTAGCTAGAAAGTGTGTCAACGTTGTTACTATGTTAGAGTGATCAATGCATTAGACGATATCATCAGGGATAAGTCACATTGTTCCTCTAGCCGTGACATATTTCTCCCTTTAGCTTTGTACGCCTACAAGCTAGGACTACATATATATTTTCAAGCTCTGACTTCCCGATAAAGCTGGAATAAAAACAGAATTACATATTTTCTGGGGATGTTACTGATGATTGAATTTGCGATGGGTGGGGGGGGGGGGCCACTCCTATTTGGCCTTGGAGGTGACGCGTATGTTAGGCTGTTAAGACTCCCATTTTCACCATCGGTGTCGCCCAAAGACCACATATTTTTGAAAATTTCTTCCAAAAACTGTTAACACTGTCACCCAAAGACCTTTATTTTTTTTTTAAATGTTCACAATTTCTGTCACCGACAGTCCCTGGGTTTGTAAGTAGCAGCCTTACACGTACACCCATGCCCCCTCCCCATAGCGCGTAGCCTGGCGACAGGTTAAATTGTGTCGTAAATTGGAGTAGGCCTAAAAGCTTATCATACGAGTACATATGTTCTAAAAGGAAAATTTGACCGGTTGACATAAAATAATATGCACGCAACTAAACGGTTATTAGGATTTAAAAACGTATTGCACAAGTTTCAAACAATTTGTCAAAACATGTTAATATCTTAACAGTCTAGTAGCTAAAACATAATTTGACATCAAGTGTTTAGGCATATGATACAATGGACTTTAGAAATTGATACGTTTAAACCCTACACCTTCTATGAATCTTTCCATGAGTTTCAAACACTTTTTTGCAGCATGAGTGTAAGCCTAAGGTTACTCTATAAAAGGAAAAGTAGAAAAAGAAAAGTATCTGGATAGTATAAAACACATTCTGTAAAGGTGAATTTTTTTAGAATGCTTTATTTGTAACATTGAAACACTTCACAGTTAGTTGTAAGCGGCCAAATGTGCAAAAAAATTTCTAATTGCAACCAGGTTTCGCAGTAGTGAAAAGAGGTGTATGTCGCATTCGAAACTCGTATATGATCCACATGAGTATCGCAAGAAAACGCAGTTAATTTTTGCTCCACGTGCAGATGCATATATTACACGCAGTGACCCTGCCTGTTCTGTAGGTGTTGTATGTACCAGAGGTATTGCCTATAAGAAGAAAAGTGAAATGAACTCTGCTATTGGAATTGAGGCTTTATTGACGCCCATGATTTATTTTAAATTTTCATATCACGGCACGGTAGGCCTACATGTATTGTGTATTTCAATCTATAAACTAGTTGCCTTCAAGTAAAACTATAGCCTGTCTTACTCTAAGTCATTGTTTTTAGATGGCTTCCCTGGTTTGTTTGGGAAGTCATTGGATTATAGGTGTTATAACCAAGTTAACTAGGTCGAGAAGGGAAAATAATTTAGCTACACTATATTTTGCATGACTTTCAGTATACTAACTTGAATCTTGAATGATAATCCACTTGCAGCAAGAGCTTAACTTGAGACTGATAACAGTACTCTGAAATGAAATCATTCTCAGTAGTTAGACATGAGGACCACATAGATACTTTTATCTTTCATCTATCCTTCCCGGGAATATCATCCTACAATAAAGCTTAGGCGTATAACATGAACTTGAATTCATGACTCACACGTTCGAACATAAATTTGATGAAGTGGTCCTCTTTCTCTGTCGTGCGTTCCACTTACATTCATTCTGTATAATTCTGGTTGGGCGCATATTATGATTGAGTGAAAATGTTTGGTACCCTGACTTCTTCGGCCCCTTTAATTGCAAAATGGTGCATCTTATATTTAGCTTCTTAGATTCCTTAAGCCATGGGTTTGTTCTCTTTCATATTGCACATAATGATACCAACATTAAAACGGTACCTTTGAAAATCATAAGATTGATTTATAGCCATGTGGTTGATAATATTTGTGCATGCATTGATTATCGGGGTCATGTGGCTTTTGTTTTTAGTTATCATAACTATTTCACACAACTGATGGTGCTGGTTAGTGCATTGCAACTTCTAATACCGTGCTTTATACTGTCTACATGTATATAGCAAGATTGGGCTACTATGGAAGCTCCGGTATGTCACTTTCGTCTAAACCCAAGATAAACCTAGGACAAAGCTTCCTAAACCTCGGTTTACAATCTTCATCCCGG
>JAMKCH010065754.1:0-18433 GCA_023653785.1 Ophioderma brevispina
GACTTTGTAGAAGTCGAAAAATATTTTGAATTGAATCACGAGAAGAGAAAAGATAAATTTTCTAAAGCTTTCGCTGGCGAAACTAGGCCGTATCGGTCCAAAGATATTGTTGAAAAAGGGGAAAAATGGCACTGATACGCGGAAATTTGACCAATATAAAAAAAAAATAAATAAATTTAAAGTGTAAAATCATATCAGAATACTTGATTGTAATCACCATAAGGAAGAAAAGATGATTTTTCTAATGATTTTTCCGGCTGATGAACTAAGCCGATCGGATCAAAAGATGTTGAAAAAGGGGAAAAATGGCACGATACCACGGAAATTTGAAACCAATTGATGAAAAAATAAAAAATAAAAGACGGTGTGTGTGATGTAACATCAAAATATTTTGATTTACATCACCATAAGGAAGAAAAGATCAATTTTCTAATGCCTTTTTTCGATGGTGACTATATGGTTGAAAAAAGATTATGGTTGAAAAAAGAAAGGGAGGAAACATGGCACATTTTCCGGCCTTAAGTGAACGGATTAAAATTATATGTGCACCATCTAACACAATGTTTCTGACCACATTATTAATCGGAACCTTAACGGAATAACACATGTGCTTTATTTCCGTGTGTCGAAAAAATTGTGGGCAGAGGTTAGTTACGGAAACTCTCTCAATCCTAGTCATAACGCAACCTTTGTGAATGACAAATGTAAAAAGACAAAATTGGAGTTATCTTAGCAGAACTAGGGGGTGTGCAGGGCGCCGGCTAGGGGCCCACTGTTTGATATACCGTATATGCCATGTGAAGAGTGGGCATGGACTAGCTAAGGCCTGGCGGTGCAACACAATATTATAATACGGGATATATCCTGGGAAAGGGACATAGACGAGCGTCTTGAACAAGGACTAATAGTTTAGACAACACCTCATGTTTCCTGACGGCGAAATCTAATCAGCGATCGGAAGAATAACATTACTTGCTCATCCAATTAAAGGGCCATGTCCGATTGCTAAAAGTCCGTCCCCGGAACCCGATATATTACCGGAAGTGTGGTCAAAATTTTGTATCTGAAGAAAGCTCAATTGTTCTCATTTATCCTGTGAAGTCGTATAGGGCTACCGGATGTTTGGTTTGGATTGGTTAAATGAGCGAGAAAACAATTATATAATTGTACAGAGTCGGCTTACTCGTTATGGGGATTAATGGGGATTTTTAGCTCTCACATCAAAAACGGATTGAAATATCACCGCGAAACCTACAGAGGGATTGGGGTGAAAGCGATCTATCAAAATGAAAACATTTATAATTTAAAAATTTAAACAAACCAAACCAGTTAAGACCGGTGTCAAAGGGGTATTGTTCGGCTGAGGAACCATAGTCCAGGCGCCATCGACGACTGAAAGCGGGATTGCGGAGCGCTATGCGATTTTTTGTCCTTCGGTTTAATAATAGTAAATATATAGTTCTGTAATGTTTATGATTGAGGGGGCAAGTGTGGTCCAGTGGACTGAGTGCTCGTCCCGCAATCCGCAAAGCTCGTGGGTTCGAGTCCCACTGCGGCCAACGTGTTGTGCCTTGAGTAAGGCACTATTTACCTTAATGAATCTCTCCACCCAGGGTATAAATGGGTAACGGCATTATTCAATGTCGGGAGGTAACAGACTCGCTGTAGAGGAGGTGTAGCGAGACCCCTACAGCAAAATTACATGGAGAGTCTGGCCAATGTCGCTTCGAAAGAGAGATGGGCACTCCGTTTCCTGTATACAGGTCCGTCCCCTTTTTACCTTTTACTTTACCTTTGATGAGTGGTGAATAGTTAGTACTGGAGTTACTATAACGAAACTATGAATGGATTTTCACTTGCAGCAGTCATGATATTCATGAGCGCCGTGCAGATCGTGTGAGCGAACCGACCAATCAGACGGGCATCTGCCCATGCGGGGTTAGCTAGCGCGCGGTCTTTGCTCGCCCTGTCATTTTCACAAACCACGGTAATGAGCAACACTAGCATAGGACTCTACCCCAAAGGATCAGTTTGTTGAAGATTACATTGAAGTTGGCAAGTTGAAATCTCATTTATGTTTTAAAAGATATGTCAGGCGACATTTTTTAGGGTTGTATTTAGTTATTATTGCTGATTTTTGCTGTGAGATGGCCATAGTTTGAGTGTCGCCGAAGCCGTCTTTTACTCAATGTGCGTGTGTAATATGTATGGTCAAGGGGAGTCATGAGATTGTAATTTAGAATTTTCCTAATATTCTTGATCGGTTTGAATTTCGTGTCAAAATTGCCGGCTCATTTTGTTCACAGAAACCTATAAATGTCATAACTTAACGTCTGAGGGCGTGCGATATTGGTGCGAGGTTAGGAAAAATCTCTCCTTTTCATCGATATGTGAATTTACCAATTGTTGTTCGATGTCAAGATTGTCATGTTCATGCTTGAACCTTGCCAATAATATTGCATGACCTTGGCAATGCGATCACCCAAAACGCGGCAAAATCAAGCCTTTCCGCTTGTCAAATCTTTCGAAAACTCCACATTTTGATGTTTAGCATCCTTTTCGGATTCGTTTCATATAACTGTCGTCCCTTTGTAATACATGTAGAATTGTGTTGGGGGATGGGGCTGGAACTTTTCATGTTGAACATCGTCTTCAGTTGAGATGCAGTCCGCCATTTTACACGCGCTTTTAGTACTGTAAGTAAAATTTCGCTAGCAGAATGTAATTTCACGCAATTACATTCCAAACGCTTAAAATTTAAATTGACGCCCAATAAAGATTGTGAATCTTCTAAGTAGTCTAAAATAGCAGGTTGAATCCCAATAAGTGTGAAATTAAATTTGCTTTGCAAAAATATGAGATTGCTCATTCGCTAATTAAGCTTGCCGTGCGCGGCAAATATTAAATGGTTACAGTAGACGTATTGCATTGATTCGCAAATATTGTTATCGGGGTACGTGGGCTTGCAGTGGGAGATAGGCTTTTGTTTCGTCATGGTGTATATACACAGCATAAGGCAAAACGGTACGCCATGCAGGGGGCGGTCTTCAGGCTGTTTGCATTGGTTGAATTTATTATTTGTGATGTCATAAGGAGTTATTTTGCTAAATAGCAATCAATAACTTGTAGTTTGTGAGATTTTTGGACTTGATGGGAAATTAACCAGTTAAGATTATGAAAACTTATGTCTGACGTGGGCACTGGGGAATTCTATTCTTTTCATTCTTGACGCTACATTCACCTTGAAATAGATTATGTCATCCACCAAAGGACCTTATCTTGGAGATTGGAAGTTGTGATATTTAACTGGAAATTTAAACAGATGGTTGATTCGGTTGTTTAATGTTTGTATTTATTTATGTATTTATGAATTGGTAACAGGCTATACCGAGCTGTATGATTTTTATATTCGTTGTAATGTGTTATGGAATAGTTTAGGGATGGGTGGTATGTTCACAACTTCATGATTTGTTATTTGTAAATAAATTGTTGATATTTAAATTGGTAATTAAATAAAGGTACATATTTTTTTAGGATAGTTGATTTATTTATACAATACAGTAGAGGTGGCTACAGGGGGAGAAAAGGGAGGAAGTTCAGATCATTTTTGTCCTAAATCTTATTGATTGCAGCATTATCCTCTGAGCATTTTGGACACCAAATTTGTGCAAAATCGGTCAAAAAAAGAGAGGGGCTGCCCAAAACAGTGATTTTTAAGGGGGAGGGGGGGGGTCTGAAGAGGTCTGAAAATGATAAATTTGCAAATTACTGTAATTATATATGAAATAATTCATTTTACCATCTTCTGTAAATATATACATACCAAAAAATATAAAATTTGTAAATGTTCCAGCCGTGTCAGATCTAGCCGCGTTCGTTATTTAAAATGGCCATTTTTGGTTAAATTCAGCTATGAGGGCGCTTTTGCCATTAAAGGTAGATGTGCTTTCTTAATGCAATCATTGAAAACTTATACTAAAGGTAATAATTGATAGTAACTACTCCAGAAAATTTGAGCTATTAACTGGAAACGGTTTCACTGTGGCAGCCAGTTGATTGTAATACATCATTACGCAATTTGTGCCATACGTTTTGTGTTGTAGGTCAACAAACTTTTGCACCCTATGTTTTCAATAGGGACATTGCCAAACTTAAAAAATTGGCACTGTGACCAAATGAAAAAGGCTCTTGTGCTTAAAATTTCAGAAATATACTTTAATACGGCCTATCTCCAATTCTACACAAAAAATATACAAAATGGGAAGGTTTGGCGTACGGTGGCACAGCGCCTCGTGCTTAATTTACGTAAAAAGGGCTAATTATGAAAACGAAAAAAGAAATCTGACGAAATTCATCAAAAGTGGATCCTGCCCTCAAAAAACATAAAAAGTAATTCCTAACATTGCGAAAATGTGGTATGTTAAGTCCAGTAAAACTGACACATTTTACTCTTTAGACCCACCCCCCCTCAAATTTGGATTTTTGGGCCGCACCTTCCCATTTTTGGCCGATTTTGACAAAAATTGGTGTCAAAGCTCAGGGGATCAAGCTGCATCATAATAAGGAGTTAGGACAAAATGATCTTAACCATCATCATGTATAGCCCACCCCTAATAACATTTAAATAACGAATTGATTAACACCATAGGATTTCTCTGAATAATTAAAATGGAAGAAAATACAAAATTTTGTTTAATAATTAAAAAATTAATTTCAAATCACAGAGCAGATAATTTCCAGAGAAGTAGAATAGGATTAAGAGAGGAAGGATTTAAATAGAGTGGTGTTACTTTAATCGAAACTTAAAATAAACGATTATTTTATATAATTATTTTTATACATAAAAGAGATTATTAAATATTTTGAAGTAATGTATAATGAGTGGAACATATTTTAAAGGTAAGGTTAAGAAGATGTTTACCTGTGTGCTGGAACTATTTTGTATTCTTAAGTATTTTGTGATGTATTTAAAATGGTGATGCTTTCTGATTTTAAATTGTAAACTTAGGGGTCAAGCACACTTTGTTTTTCATTCTAGTGTTCATACACGACAGGACTAGGCGTGCGGTAATAGACTGTATTTGTCGATTATTATGGGATGGGAGGTGTGAGAGTGACGGTGATTTACACTTGAAACGATTGTAAGATGTAGTTTGGGAGTTTGTGCAGGGGCGATCTCGAAATTTAGAGTATTTTTAGTTTGTGTGTGTAGGCCCATTGGATGTACTCAACATCAGTGGTATTAGGTAATGGGTACAGGGGGCTGATGTGAGTGAAATTGATGATCGACGGGGCCTATAGTTGTTTCCCGTTGATGTGCCGACTTAGTATTTTATGTTAGCGTGCGTTCCGCCACCGAGAGTCGTCGCACCAGCACCTGTCTTCAAAGTTGTATGATTTAAACCCTTTGCGATAGATAATGATGATGAGAGTCGAAGATGGTTAAATTGATTGTCTCTTACTCTCCGCTGTATTCGCTTGTTGATAAGTTAATTGATTAATGCCATGTTGCGACGTAAAGGTTTGGTGCGTAAGGTTATGTAATTGCACAACGGTTGCTGAGAGCGGACTCTCTTTTGTAGTCGTGTATTGACCGCGTATTCTATACGATACACACGCGCAATGTACATACCATACAAAACACCCAACATCCCAAATTATTTTTCAGTGTTCCTCCGCATAACCATTTCCTCCCGGGATGGGTTCTTGGTTTGTGACGTCGCGGTATTAGTTGTTTGACCGAGGTTACGTTATAAAGCCCTGTTTTAAAGTCTAAGAAAGACCTTAGACGGGAGGACCGGTATTTTACCAATACCATTAACCAAACATGGTCCCATTGCGTGACCACTTGACCAATTTGTCCCTCTATGTGTACTGGATATCGAGTAAGGTGAGGACATCACGCGATACGCGATTCAAATAGATTTTGCACAATATCCCGCGGATACGCGATTCAAATAGACGCAACAACATCCCGCGATACCGATTCAAATCCGCGCAACAATATCTCGCGATACGCGATTCAAATAAAGGGAAAATAACAAAACTCGTACTAAACAACCGCAAAAACAATATGCGCGCTTACGGCGGACGAGAGTGTAATAAATACACCACTCTCACGGCAGAGGAGAGTGCAATCACAAAACTTATACTCTAACGGGACGAGAGTCTATCACAACCCACACTCTCAAGGCGACGGAGAGTGCAATCAATATATCACTCTCCAGGGCGATGGAGAGTGCATTCAAACACACACACTCTCACGGGCGACGGAGAGTGCAATTAAAAACTTATGCTCTCACGGATGGACAGGGAGCCAATCCATACAAACTCTCACGTCGACGGAGCGAGTGCCACCACCATCAAAACTATGCTTCAGGCGACGGAGAGAGAGCCACTCAATAAACACTCTCACGGCGACGGGAGTGCAATCAAATATACCACTCTCACGGCGACGGAGAGTGTGCGATCAAATTACTTATACCTGTCTCACGGCGACGGAAAGTCCTAAAGACCCCCAAACTATAACGGCCGCGGACGAGTGCAATCAAACACTCACACTATCACGGCGACGGAGAGTGCGATCAAACACTTACACTCTCACCGGCCGGACGGAGCGGCAATCAATATACTCACTCTCACCGGCGATGGAGAGTGCATTCAAACACCCACTTCACGGTGGAAGGAGAGTGCCAATTAAAACTTATGCTCTCACGGAGACGAGAGCCATCAATTACAACAACTTCTCACGGCGACGGAGAGTGCAATCGAACACTGATGCTCTCACCGCGACGGAGAGTGCAACCAAACACCCACTCTCACGGCGATCGGATGAGAGTGCAATCAATATACACCCACTCTCACGGCGCCGGAAGGCGATCAAACACTTATACTCTCACGGTCACGGCGACGGAGCGGTTCTCACACACACCCCACACTCTCACGGCGGGACGGAGAGTGCAACGCCCTAGTACTCATCTCACGGCGACGAGACGTTCTCTCAAAAACACTCAAACACTATCACGGCGACGGAGAGCCAGTCAATCGATCATACTGCACTCTCACGGCGACGGAGAGGCATTCAATACACCCAACAACTCTCACGGCGGCGGAGAGTGCAATCAATACTTATGCTCTCACGGGCGGACAGGGAAGCCAATCAACTACACACTCTCACGGCGACGGAGAGTGCAATCAAATAAAAACTTCTGCTCTCACGGCGACGGAGGCGAGCCAATCAATACACACCTCTCACGGGGACGGGAGAGTGCAATCCAATATACCCACTTCACGCGAGGAGAGTGAGCTCAAATACTTATACTCCACCGGCGGACGGAAAGTCTCCCTCAAGACAACCACACTCTCACGGCGGACGGATGGAGTGCAATCAATTACCACTGTCACGCGACGGAGAGTGCATTCAAACCACACATACACTCTCACGGCGACGGATGAGTCATTAAATTATGCTCTCACGTAGACGGAGAGACACTCAAAAATAACACTCTCACGGCGCACGGGAATGCAGTTCAAAAACGTATGCTCTACGGCGACCCAGAGGGAGCCCACCAATACAATCTCTCACGGCGACGGAGAGTGCCATCAAACACACTCTCACGGCGACGGGAGAGCTGCGATCAAACAATTTATACTCTCACGGCGAAGGAGATAGAGTCTCTCAACACACCCACACTCTCACGGCGACGGAGAGGGCCACCAAACACACACACTTCACGGCGATCGAGCTGAGTGCAAATTAAACTTATGCTTCACGGCGACGAAGAGCAACTCAATACCAACGCTCACGGCGAAGGGAGTGCAACAAAACTATGCTCTCACCGGCGACGCGAAGAAAGCACTCAATACACACTCTCACGGAAACGAAGAGTGCAATCAAAACTTACGCTCTCACTGCGACGGAGAGCCACTCAATCACACCTCACGAGACGTAGAGGTTGCAATCAAAACTTATGCTCTCACGGGGACGGAGAGCCACTCAATACACACTAACGGCGACGGAGAGTTGCAAATATATACCCACTCTCACGGCGACGGAAGGCCGCCCAACTCATACAATCTCACGGCGACGGAGAGTGCAATCAATTACTCAACTCTCACGGCGAAGGGGAGTGCATCAACACACACACGGTCACGGCGACGGAGGAGTTGCAACTTAAACCTTTACACATGCACGGTGACGGAGAGTGCAATCAACTACACACTCTCACGGCGACGGAGCGGGCTATCAAAACTTTGCTCTCACGGCGACGGAAGGCCGCCCAACTCATACAATCTCACGGCGACGGAGAGTGCAATCAATATACCCACTCTCACGGCGAAGGGCCAGGGGAAGGGGTGGGATCAAAACTTATACTCTCACGGCGACAGAGTGCAATCAATATACTAACTCTCACGGCGAGGGAAGGTGCATTCAAACCACACAACACTCTCACGCGACGGAGAGTGTCAATACACTTTATGCTCTTCGGAGCCAGGTAGCCACTCAATAAACACTCTCACGGCGACGGAAGGCCGCCCAACTCATACAATCTCACGGCGACGGAGAGTGCGATCAAACACTTATACTCTCACGCCGACGGATAGTCTCTCAACACACCCACAGTCTCACTCGGACGGAGATAGTGCAATCAATATACTCACTCTCACGGCGACCGAGAGGGAGAGTACATTCAAAACCCCCACCCTCTCACGGCGACGGAGAGTGCATTAACTTATGCTCTCACGCGGACGAAGAGATCAATCAATACACAATCTAAGGCCGACGGCGAGTGCAATCAATATCCCACTCTCACGGCGGACGGAGAGAGTGCGAGAAACACTTATACTCTCCCGGCGACGGAGAGTGCAATCAACTACACACTCTCACGGCGACGGACAGTGCATTCAAACACACCCCCCCCGCGACGGAGAGTGCACTTAAACTATGCTCTTCACGGAGACGAGAGCCACTTCAATACACACTCTACGGGCGACGGAGGAGTGCAATCACAAAATATTGCTCGTACGGCGACGGAGAGCCACTCCAATACACACTCTCACGGCGACGGAGACGTGCTAATCAATTATACCCACCTTCAACGGCGACGGAGAGAGCGCTATCAAACACTTACACTATCACGGCGACGGAGAGGCTCTCAACACACGCACACTCTCACGGCGACGGAGAGTGCAATCAATATACTCACTCTCACGGCGACATCATAGAGTTCACCCAACTATGTGCACTCACGGCGGACGGAGCTGCTCAATACACAACCCGCTCACGGAGACCGGAGGCCCGCCTTAAACCAAAAATTACACACCTCTAACGGCAAAGGGTACACAATTAAATCATTCTCGCGTTCGGTTGGTGTGATGGTCTCCAGAGGGTAAAACTAGGTAAATTTTCTGGCTACAGGCCAGAGTAAATGAGTTTTATGCACAATAGTAGGATGCATGATAATGACAATCACATTATCGTTCCTTAGTCACGACGGCTCCCCACGGGTTAGAGCGGGAGCCCTTGGCAAATTTTCCGGAGTTTAAAAAACACTTAGACATTTCTGCCTTGCTAGGCCTAGTGTGCAACAGATTGTGTAATGAGGACTTTGATAATAAAATGTTTGTGTGTTAATCATACAATGCATGGTAACATGTCAGTGAGATGCCTTATTAAAGACACGTATCGTGATTGCTAAATCAGCAAATCGAAAAAAAAAATTCATCAAAAATCAGATTTATGTTAGCATTGTACGTAATAATTACAGGTATCCTAACTTAACCCCCTGCAAATGATAAGACCAGAAAGCAACCTATAAGGACAAAATCGGAGATTTTAGTCATACTGTCCGTTCGGACACTTACTAGTCTACTACAACACGTAATTAATGGAGAATCGTATCTGGAACACTCGTTTTCTTCCTTTCTTTAATTCATATGGAAAAGGTAACTTATTGGAAGTCTCACAGACTATCCTTCACTTTGAAGCGATTCCTGCCAAAGTTTCATATTTTTCAAATCACGATAGTCTTTAAAACGAATGCCGGCCAGTGCCTAGAGGGGGTTCATGATGCCCCCCCAAAATTTCATTGTTAAATGGTTAAACATGTTAGGGGTCTTATTGTTCAATCGGAATAAACATTGTAGTTACTGGGAGGGTAAGGCCTGTTGTTAAGTGAAAGATATATCAATGAACATGTTACTCGCAAAGTCGTTCCTGATTTGTGTTCACAGACCACAGGTACATGACGCAGAATGATTAATTGTGTCGAATTTAACAAACAACCAGTACACGCCAGAATAGTGTAAGGACATAGAATGAGTTGTAGATGTTAATAAAGTATAGCCTGAAGTTTAAAAGTTTTGTCATTACAGTGCTTCCTTAAAAGTGGAGAACCGCGAGTTCTGGCCTCCTGCCAATTACCCAGATATTAATTAGATCCATATGGAGGGGCGGCCCAAACATATGAAAATAGAAAAGGGCGGCCGCCCCGCATACACGACAACGAAATAAAGCGTAAAACTAAATGTTGCGGTATTAGAGGTCAAATTGAATCGAGTGCCCTATGCTTCACCGTTGTAGGCGGACCTTGAGTCCGGAGTACTATATTGCCCTGACAATCCGGTCCCATTAACACACTATAAACTTATTGAATATTGAATAACAAAAAAAATACGAAACATTCCAACATAATCATTCATACATCATAAAGAGATGCAAAATAAACGAGGACAATGTGTTGTTTTAAATCTTCAAGATCAACTTAGCTATATAAAAGTAGTGATTACAACATTATAAGGACAGTTCACCTGCAGGAAAAGGACTCGACTAAACAAACTAATCTATGACCAATCCCAATAGCAAAATCCAGTTCAGGCGTTAGTCACGTATAAATGATATATTCGTCAATAATTACCTCCTGGTGGTTAAAATTTAAACCATCGGTTGGACAAACAATTTACACTTCAATTGAAAAAAATATTCTGGTATTTAAAAATTTGACTGGTCAATATTGAAAAGATGATCATGTTTTGAGAAGTCCAAGGGTGTGGAAAATTCGATCCCAAATATATCCAATGATAATGATAAAATTGGATGATTTACGTTACGCCCAATATTAATTGGTTTGCTATGAGTTTAAAAATTTTGGCAACTCATAGCTGACCAATTAATGTGGCTATCGATCAATTTTAGATTCAATATACCTGGATATTAAATTCCAGAGAAATCCATTGATAGTGTGTATCATAATCGACGCACAATTAAGATATTACGGTATATAGTATTTCGCAGCAAATTAGTTTATTTATATCAGTTCAAAAATTCGAAAGCGTTTTATTGCCGTCCACTTTTTAAATAAAGAGAAACTCTAATAATTTTTATTTCATTTTTAATTTTAATTCATTCACTATGATAAAACAAGAACTGTTTACTCGGTATATATTTGTAAAATTCCCGCAAGTCACTTAGGGATCGTTTCTTGAATTGCGATTCACAAGGAAAACCCCATTGGACGTCAATCTGGATTTAGACATAGTTTTCCCAAACCGCCACAAGCTACACCCCCTGTCAAAAAATCCACATCATCTCAAAGCTGAATTTCTCGAACGGTCTTTTCAACGATGCCGGCCAGTGCCTGAGGGGGGTCATGCTGCCCAAAATTTCCTTGTTAAAATGGTAAACATGTTTGGGGTCGTTATTGTCATCGTGAATAAACATTGTAGTACTGGAGGGTAAGGCCTGTTGTTAAGTGAAAGATATATACTGACTGTTACTCACCTCGCAAAGTCGTTCCTCTCCTTTATTTTTTCACAAACCACCAGGTCAACTGACGCAGAAATTGTAGATATCTTCAACAAACCACCAGTACAACATCGGTCCAATAGTGTCAGGACAATAGAAGTAGAGTTGTAGGATGTTACAATAAAGTATATGCCTGAGAAGTTTTAAAGGTTGTGTCATACAGTGCTTCCTTAAAAGTGGAGAACGCGGAGGTCTGGCCCCGCAACTTAACCATGCTATAATTTAAGAGTCCCTATGGGAGGTGGCGGCACCCAAACTATTAAACTATAAAAGGGGCGCCGCTACACGACAACGAAATAAAGCGTAAAAACTAATGTTTGGTATAGAGTCAAATGAAGTCGAGTGCCCGTTCCTTCAACCGTTGTAGGCGGACTCTGCGTCCGAGTACTATATCTCCTGCCCATCTGTCCCAATTACAACCTTATAACTATTTTAATATTGAATCACAAAAAAAATACGGAACATTCCAACAATAATCATTCATACATCATAAGAGATGCAAAAATAACGAGGAAATGTGTTTGTTTAAATCTTCAAGATCAATTAGTCTAGAAACGGTAGTTGATTAACAACACACCAGTTATCAGGACAGTTGCAATGCAGGAAAAGGACCTCGACTAAACAACTAATCTATCATGACCAAGCCCAAGTTAGCAACATCCATGTTTCCAGGGCGTTAGTCAATGTATAAATGATCTATTTAACGTCAATAATACCTCATGGTGGTTCAATTTAAAATTAAAAATTGTTCCAAACATTTACCTTCGAATTGAAAAAATATTCTGGGTGTTATTAAAAAGTTGCTGGGTCAATATTAAAGATGATCATGTTTTTGAGTGAGTCCAATGTGTTGAAAATATCGGATCCAAATATATCCAATTATATGATAAAAGTGGTGATTACGGCCCAAGATTAATTGTTCTTTCTATGAGTTTTAAAATATTTTTGCAACCATAGCTCGACAATTAATTTGGGCTTAAATCGATCCAATTTTATATCAATATAACCTTGTGCTATAATTTCCATCCAGAGATCCAATTGATAGTGTGTATCATAATCGACTCAAATTAGATATTAAGTATTATAGATCTTTCGACAGCAATTAGTTTTATTATATCGTTCAGAAATTCGAAAATCAGTTTTAATATTCCTTCCCTTTTAATACGAGAACTCTATATAATTTTTTATTTCATTTTTCTTTTAATTCATTACTCCCTATGATAAACAGTAATTTACTCTGTATCATATTGTAAAATTTCCCGGCAAGGTCACTTAGGGATCGTTCTTTCTTGAATTGCGATCAAAAGGAAACCCCATTGGACGCCCATCTCTGATGTGCAGACATGTTTTTCCTCCCAACCCACACAGCTACACCCCGTCAAAAATCACATCATCTCCATAGCTGAATTTCTCTGACGCGGTCTTCAAAACGCCAATCCGTGACCATTGCAAAAAGGTCAAAGTCCATGCGGAAGTCGACCGACACGAGGACCATGAGTTCAGAGGGTCAACCGCAGGTAACCTGCTAGGGCAACGTTTGTTTTCTCCTTGTAATGGCGCTGTTCAGCTGGCGTCAGTAGGACTGGACGGCTCGGATGACAATATGGATGAACGGTCGATTTTGTTTGACTGGATGTACTACGATTATAATCATAAAAAATTGGTTTTTATGGGGGAACTGTATATTTACAGTAGGAGAACAGTTTCGTCGATCGTACCGTACTTAGGTCCAATAGACACTACATAAAAACACATGATTAGAAAAGAACTATCATGATTTTCAAACCATGACCACTTTTGATGAAATTTTACAATTTGAAGAAAATCAACCATTTCCTGTATCAAATCACACAACGACCCGTAACTTTTTATGTTGACAGAAATCTGGTAGGATTTGATCTTTAAGGTAACCTTGACCTCCTTGAGCGACTAGTATTTTACAGATTTGTTGGAGTAGATCGAGATTCAGATTTTAAAAATTAAAAGTTAGATAAATAAAATATTGCGCTTCTCAAACATATTTGAAGTTGCAAGTGTCCCAAATGGTAAATATCAGTTTTTTAAATGATTTTCCTTAAATTGATTAAAATGTTGCCATTGTTTTTGATCGCTTAATTTCGTCGTGCATAATTTTCCAAATGTTCTTATATGTCCAAGTTCTATTCAGAAGGTATACAATATATTTATTCCTTCGCATCTTCCTTTATCGTTATTAAAATAATATCCGTTCACGGTAAAACAATGATTTTACTGAATAGATTCGATGGGCCTAATGGCAAAAGTGATGTAACATTCCCATCACTGGTGTGGTGACGTCTTTATTCATATTACATCCTATTCAAACATAGGACTAAACATTTATTGGAATCCTTCGAAAGAAGTGACCAATTACTTTACGCTTCACAACAAACTTGTTTCCATGTCGATGAAGAATGTGTGCCCGTTGCTCATTCCACTCTTAAAGGGAGTGCCTGTTTCGTCATTGGTAGGTGCCATAAAAATACCACCGTAGCACTGAGTCCGTCTGGTTTTCCCGTTCTCACCTCCCAAGGTGAATTGTAATGGGAATGGTTTTTGTGATTCAGGTCTTTCGATGCCACCTGTGTACAATGTAAAATTATTCACACAAAATCAACCCCAGAGGGGAACACATAAAAGTAAATAACTTACACTATAAAACGCATGCGAGGGGTGACGTGCTTTGAAACTAAACATTAGGGGTTTGTTTAACACATTACTCTTGCACATAATTTATGGTACTCTAGTGTCGCACCCCCACCCTCGCCAAGGGCCTGAAAGAACTGTCGCTCTTAACCAACGAATTTAGTACTACGCATCTACCAAGAGACTTGTTATAACCATGGGCTGCAACCCACCCTTTAATGATGGTACATTGTATCGATGTATTTGCCTGTTGGTATCCTTTTTTATATTGAGACTGAAACATGTCACATTCTTTCCGGTTTGTCGATAATAATGAGACGCCAGTATTACTACAATCCCCGAATATAAATATTCTAAACTTTTGTTGTTTTTGAATGAAAAGTCATCCACTTGTCGATTTTTTTCTGTACAGTGGCAATAAGAGAAAGAACCTATTCTGACCTGCAAGTACATTTTATGCATTACAAAAATCATCAAGGAAACCCCTCGTTATCGTATTAAAATCGTGTAAGAAGCGTTTTAAGTAAACTTCAATATGATATGGTAATCTCTGATCTGATCAGAACTATAGACCAGTTATTTTATGATTTGACCTAAACCAAATTTGCAAAGAAACCATTTTTGGTGTTAATATCCTGTGAAATTGTCTACAAATAAATATTACAAGTTTTACAAACAACCTCGTGGACATGTTTGAAATTAAGGGGGTTGGCAAGTTTTGTACAGGGTTAAAAAATTAGAATTGTTCGAGCTGTTGGGGTGTTTTAAATGATCAATTATTGATTTCACATGATGTACCAATTTATTGGGCTACTCTAGGTATAAAAATTCCGCCCCCAGTATCTTGGAAACGGATTAACTATCATAGTTGTGTTACCGATGGATAGCTATGACCCTCCCAGTCCATTGATACCAAAGAAGTACAAATCACTTGTATGACGTGAACGTCCACACATGACGTCTGCAAAAAAGGCGAACAATCTAAAAAAAAATCCGCAAAATTCATGGTTTTTCGACATTTTTTTTCAAGCAAAGTTGGATTTTTTTGCCAGATTTTGTCAAAAGTATCTAAAGGGCATATAGGCTACTAAAACATATATGTCAAAATGGAAATTAATAGCAGTTGAACATAACTCTTGTCTTTGACTTGATCTAGTTTATAGATAATGCGAAACTTTCCAACGTTGGCGGTCCACTCAAAATTAATGCCCATGACGCTAGCTATTAGTTCAGAAACATGTACCTCGACTGGACCTTCTCCTTCGCCAACTTCCCGAGCAATAGGATCCATTCAACATCAACTGTCGTCGTTTCCTTCTCCTGATGTCTCCAGACGTTCATTTGGGAATCCGATTGTCGTCCATGATCTGTATATTGAGAACATTTACCATAATTGGCGCCTGCCATTCTCTTCACTATTTACATAATCACAGGAAGTAGGTAACTATAATTTGCAAGCAAGCACACAACATACTCACGCCTTCGCACGCACGCACGCATGGACCACCGCACGGCGCGCGCGCACGCTGCACGAACCCCCACACACAAAAAGCCACACAGACACACACACACACCGACACACACACACACCACAACCCACACCACACCCACCCCACACACACACCCCGTACACGCTCCCAAACCCTCGCATTTCTGATGAAATATTTAAAGTTGTAAGGCCCAGACTTAAATTTTGTACATGGGGTCATTTAGTGATAGCAGTAGGATCGCGTAGTGGGGGGGGGTTTACAAAGGTGACGCACCCCTGGGAAGTAATTTTTTCCTAATAAATTCTCCAAATTATAAAATCAGACTCTCCGCGTGTTTCTCCGTCCTATAGTGCACATTTTCCTTGCAAATGATAAAAGGTCAAATAAAATCGTTTTCCCCTAGAATACGTGACCACGGATTTACACCCACGTTTCCTTGCTTCCAGCAAATAATGGCACTATTGATAAATAAATCCCCCGTCGATGCTATGACAACGTCCTTCAGATTCTCTGGATTGAAAGCCATTGCCATTGGTCCTATGACGTTGAAAAGCTTTCAGGTGTTATACCCCGCCGGTTTAGATTGGGCTATAGCCTCCTTCACGACTAAAATAAGACTCAAGCTTCTACTGGAGATCATAACTTTGACCGTAATAGTTCATCATTAATCAAAAATGGAAACGAAAATGAACAAACAATCATGAGAAATGTTGCTTTGGCAGCTGAAACCTAACCTCTTGGTGCAGAACCAAGACCCAGAACTTAAACATGTTTATATAAGAGCTCTTTCATTCAACTTAAAGGTTTGTCGGCGGCCGGTTTACCTGCTTTCCATATGTGCATGATCTTCGATTTCTGCAAAACTCGTAAATTGCATAGCAATGGGGTTACGCGAGGGCACGTTTACGGTTTGATTCTGCCAAACCTCTACTTTACTTATTCGGAAAGAGGATGGTGATTTGGGTTTCACTCATGAAAAAAGCTTAATCTAAGTCGGGTGGTGGTGTAAGTCCTTAAATCATTTTCAGCTTCATGATTACAACGGCTCTGTAGTTCCAGATGAAACGGAATTTGAAGGTGTGGTCTTCCTCATACCGAGCGATCTACATATCAATAAAACCCATTATTTTGCTGGCGTCACTTAATCATGAATCATATTCAGGGCACAATTTAGATGGACATTTATTCTTTTTCTAGCAAATGTGCACTGCAGACGCCGAGACACACGTAGAACTATAAAAAGACAAATATTCGGAAGAATTGAACATTTTCCGATGGTTCGCGCCCCGGCGGCCAACTGGTGTGTGAGTATGTGTGTTTGTGTGTGTGTGTGTGTGGGGGGGGGGGGGGGGGCTTTCAGAATAATATGTGACGATACATACGTGTATTATGATATCATAGAAATAGACATTCATAAGTTTTAGTTTGTTGTTTGGACAAGGTTTCCCCTGTTCCTTAAAGTCGGCACTGGCACATTTTTCCAAAATATTAAATTGCGTTTGCTTTCCAATATAGCCTTCGGACGGCATTTGAAGAATAGGATATACACTTTTCACATAAAAGTAACATACCAAAAACATATCGGGCCGTTAATTTATTATTTTATATTTCGGGTTTTATTCAAACAAACATACAACGCAGCGAAAACGCTGAAAACGGAGATTTAATTAAATACATATATAATTTAAAATATTTAAATTACTATTATAAATTTAAAAAATATACAGACTGGATAAAAATAATTAGTCTCATATTCACTCACACACGCACCCCCACACATACACCCAAATGCAACTACACATCCACAACACACACATCCCCAGCCCAAACATACAAAACACTCCATGCACAACAACAACAGCACGCACACGCGTAATACACAACTACACACCACACACAACACAAACACACACCACCCAACAATAGCCAAAAACCACCATACTTTAAAGTGGAAGAGAGATGTTTTAGATACAAATTTTTTTTTAAAAAGGTTTTTTTGAATGGTTGTAAACCACCTACCCAGAACGTTCCGAGGTTTATTGGACCAACAAGTACAAAAGAAAACAGCACATTTGTTTTGAACATGCCTGCCTATCGTAATTGTCCCCTAGTCCACACGGTGCTTTGACTTTCTGTCCGTGCACGACAGAAATTTAATCCTAATATTATTACATAAGCCGGCGTATTCGCTTATTCACTTTTCAGGTGTGAATCCTATACAATTGGAAAGCATTCCAAATATGCACAAACCCGGTTCGAAAAAAATTGGGGTCGCTTCTTTTCCTGGAAACCTCCTCATGTCTCGTTAAAATACCACACTTTAAACGGTCCCAACAACTGCTGGAATGGTTGATTTCCTATACCATGTTGTCCTGCATTTAGGCATATCCAACTGTTGCGAACCTTTAAGGTGTCTGCCATGTCTTCTAGCCCTGTAAATCAGTAGCATAGACCTATGCCTATCAGACTAAAAACT